>LYUA01000679.1:260556-272408 GCA_002093875.1 Calopteryx splendens
CTCAGAACCACCCCTCGCCGTTTCCCTCGAGTCCCCCCTCCACCTCCGCCCACCCTACCTCTCCCTTCTATTTCCCCCTTTCCTCCTCACAAACACCCACCACTCCCGTTCCTTCCCCCTCCGCCCGGAACGAAAAGGGTCGATGCCGATAGATCGATATCTCGAACAATCCTCCACCCCATCCCCCGAGACTCCCTTTGCTCCATCAAGAATTTTCCTTCTCCAGGATTTCTGTGACTCCGCATCCCATGGTCCATTTTACGCAACGTTTTGTCGGTGTACAGAGTAAAAAAGATTTTATATGAGAATATGAGGGGCGTGTAAAAGGATTGATGGCCAGCCTTTCTTTTCATGCTTGTTTAATATCCGTGAGTCATTAAATCTGATATACTATCCGCTTGCACCGTGAATCTAGTAAAGTTTTTCATTAACTTCCTCATTGGCCATACCCATATATCCATACATCTTTTTCCGTGCATAGCAAGTACCTCTGATTTCTTTCTCTCTGCATCACAAAGGCTTCATTGAATCAGTCTAAAGTGAAGTTCATTCCCCAACGACCTAATGCCTTATTTTTTCCACATCTAAGAATCAAATAAAACAATTGGTACTTGTTTTCTTTCTCATAAATTGGTACATTAGCAACAAAAAAATTCCGCAACGCATACTGTACGAATTTAACTTTTAAGATTTAAGTGTGACGCGTTCAAATTAGTGTGTGCATATAGTAGCTTGTAATATGCCATGCAAATTTGGAAAAAGATTAAATATTATTAAATTAAACCTCATGAAAACATAGTCATTGCACTTTTCTGTTGTGCATATTCTACGGCGTTTTTTCCCCTTCTCATAGAGTCGGTGACGGGTTAAGTTTCTCACAAGAACACTATGCAAGGTCTCGGAAAAATATACTTCCTGTAAAATTTCCTCGTAGAATTCTTTTTCTTCGTTAAGGGCATGCTCAAGAGTTAATTCAACCGAGTTCCACGTACAGAATTACCTCTCCATCTTTTGCCTCCTATGGACATTTCCCTCATTAAGCAGTCATTATTCTTATCCTTCACTTGATACCCATTCCCCTGACTGGTATATTCTACGAGAGCCCGGTAGGATGGACGTAAAACGATACCGAGAGCTGCAAATTTCGTCCGGAAATCAATTCCTGTCTCCCCTGATATCTTTTCCTTCATCCAACCTTCTTTAATTTGGTCACTACTTCTTTCTTTGTTTTTTTATCGAGCTTTATCTCTTTTCCCCGCATTTTCAAAACCAGCTCATTATTCGTCCCGGCTTTGATTTTCATGTTCAACCTTTTCGTCATTACCATGTCCCTAGGCCTCTATCGGGGTAATCATTCTGCCTCAATATTTGAAAAATGTTTAAGGGTGAATTAAATATAGTATATCATCCCTGATAGTTACTAATAAAAAGTTGACTCTTTTCCACTCATTAGTATACCTCAAGTATAAATATTTTGTGCGTCTTTAAGTGTAAGGCAGTTACATTTAATTAAAGGCCATACACGCGCTGATAGGTAATTAATTGTATTTGGAGTGGAAATAGTTTCCCCTTTCTACATTTTTTTTGTATGGAAAAATTACGCGTATAAATGTCATGCCTTATGAAAGAATAAGCTTTATTTCCTCGGATGCCTTAGTGAAATCGGACAGAGATATGTATTTCATGTACAACTACCATTTTTATCCACAATGCACCCGCACCACGTCAATGATGAGATTTTAGTGTACAGCGTTGGCATAAAGATAGAGCTTTTGTTAATACGGAAAATAATGTGTCAATGCCGGCACTCATTACTAAACTTTGACCACGCTCTATTTCCACGTTTTGCAAACATAGTACTGGGCACAAAATACATTTTTTATGAGATACAATTTCGAGCGATGGATATCTTTCGTCCTCATAAATTTTGATGAAAATTTTTTCTGGTGTTATTTTTTATGCGTGCACATGAAATAATGTTAATGTAGCGTGCCTTCAAGAGCGAGAGAGCTAGAGAGACAAAGAGAGGACGCTAAGGAGTGGGAGCCGTACGCATTGCGTATACACAGTCACTATCAGTTTTCTGCGACCTTCATTCACTCCACTCCGTGTCTCTTTGCGCCAGTCTTCCTTCCCTATGCCTATGCAAATTTATACTCTGCCCCTCTCCCCTTCTCTTGATGTCCCATTCGCTTTATATTTGCTCGTAGATAAGTGCATACCTTTAGAAAAATTCTTGATGGGATTTCGTTTTATTTTTTGGTGCCATTTTTTGCGTCAGTTTTTGTCGCGCCACCACCGGACTCGCGAGTTTACTCCCATTACACAAATGGGAGATTCGATGCTCCTTTTAAGAATTTTTCGCCTCAAAAATGCCATGATATGGGAATCCTTTATGCTTATAATCCTTTACGTCTTTCTGAGTTCCTCTTGTAGCATTTTAAAGTTGTTGGCATATCCTGAAAATTTAAAGATTTTACTATCGACCGCATTCCTTTTTGTATTCATCAAATTTGTTTGCCGGATACTATTAATTCTAAAGTTCATCCAGAGGCTTTAGCAAAATTTCAAAAGTCTTTAAACTCTTGCGTAACCATAAACATTTCCAGTGCCTCCAATCAATAAGACTGCCTTCTGTAAGCTGTCTCGAAGAGTTAAAATTGTGTGCGCATGTTAATGATTTCCGGGAACCCTTATAAAAGATGTGGGAACCTGACTTTAGTTGATTAGATCGATGGTATTTTGTGTGCCACTCCACGCGTAATCCACTACAATACACATTTGACGAGCACTGAAGCGACATACTGAACTGACAGCAGCGAATCAAGTGAAAATTGTTGCATGTAAGGCCATCGCTGTCAAAGCTCAAACATTTTTACACAATTAAGGTTCAGTTTATTGGCTTTTCACGCATTAAGCTCCACCATTTCCAGTTGGTCGGATTCATGACCCCTCTCGACATGCATGAAAGCAGAAATGGTCGCTAGCATAGGCGTGCACACGGGGGTCACAAGTGGGCACATGTCATACCCCAAGAAAAAGTATGGATATAAATAATTTACTACAGGAAATGTCACCACACTTTCCTTCACTAAGGGTGCAATTGAGTGGCTCAACCAAACAGTTCGTGGTACTTTGGCTGCCGCCTCAAACCACGGATTTTCGAAGTAGATAAACTGAGTGGCAATTTCCACAACGTTCACACACCGCGTGTTTTGGAGACAAAATTGTTGCCAGAGTTCCAGTGTCCCTGTTACTCTCCTCTCTCTTCACAAAGTTTCTCAAATTCCTGTTACTTCACGCTTAGCGTATCGCATCATGTTTTTGGCACTCGGAAGTTTCACCGTAATCCCTGTAACTACTTTTTCACGTGAAAGAGATTTTTATAAGTTGGTAAATGTCAGTTCAAAATTCAGGCAAAAAAATTGCCTAAACAGAATTTACTGAGGGATTTTAAGTTTTTCATCCTGGACAGTGGCGAATTATTTTTTCCCTGTTGATTGAAAAACCATTAATTGAATACATTAGTATATGCATAGTATACTATTCCATTATGTATTCACAGTGTTTTTCCAATTAATGCATAAAATATTTCAGTTCTTCAATATCTACAAAACATGTTTAAAATAAATATTTCCAGAGTATTTCAACTGAATCCATCAGTGTTCCCCTAGCGAAAATGTACCTGTCGAACAACATCGCTTGCTCCCAGAAAAATAACACATGATTGTGCCGCATCTGAAAGGACTCTCGAGAGCTATTTTAGAAAGAACATATATTTTATGGACTGGTAAAGTTAACTAGGTAATTGTTTGGCGATATAAAGGACAATAGAAAGTCCTTTGTCCCTCAACACGAAAAACGCATTGCAAAATGGCCGAGGAGACGAGGAATACTCTCTCTGACATCCCGCCGCCTATTCCCTAAGCCCTTCGTTCCCCTCAACTGTACGTTCTCCAATGCATTATTCGAAGAGTAACCAGAGGCTCTCAAAAATATTACGACGCAGTGTGCAATGCAGCACAATAGGGGAAAATTTAGGAAACCGGGAAACCATAGGCTGAAAGTTAAAAAAGACGCCACGCACCATCACATCAATCAACCCGAAGTTTGTTTTGATAGGCGAGAGATCAGCTAACGCTTAGCACAAAAGTAGTTCCAAGGTCTTCAATCGCCACTTTTTTCTTTATTTCCTTTCCTTCCTCAATAAGTTCTGACACTGAATTCTGGCCAACTGAAATTAAATGGATTCCTCTAATCGAGCTAATTCGCAGAATCCATTCCTCTAATCAGCTCCATTGGAGGAATATACATTGCATCGTATAGGATTCCACCTATAGAGCTGCATTTTAAGCAGCGATGGACAGTCGTGCACCGTTTGACATTCTGACCTTGGACGTGAGGAGTACTCCATCGCACTCCTGCTGGAGTTACACTTTCCGTAGCTTTTCTTTGTCTTTCGCATTTGCTTCTCCTCGAGTATTAACTCCAAACTCGAGCCTAGGGGCACTCCTGGGCTCTCACTTCTGTTCAAAGGCCCCTTTGTTATAGACGGTGGTTACTAAACTACACCCGCAAACTTCCACGGCTTATTCCGGAGAATAGTTTGAATCAAAACAGTTCCATGTTGCATTGTGGCGAGCTTTATCCCATTACATGAGTCATCTCATGTGCCTTATGCTCTTAAGCATGCTTCCATAGAGGAATTAATTTATTTTAATCCATGGGAAAGTACCTCTATTCGTGAGTTAGAGGCAATGGTCAGAGTCAAAAATCGAATGCGAAATTACAGTTACCTATTTTTTTAAGACATCTATAAAACTATAATTACAGAATTTACTTGCAATAACTTATATATTGCAAAAAATGACTTAATAGGTCATACAACATGGCCACAAGGATGAACAAAGCTCCTATGCATTAGTACTCCATTATTTTTTTGAGTTATGGCCACATAAATGTGAATACCAAATGGAATTTAAATTGGTTAACTTTCATGTCGAACAACATCGCTTGCTCACAGAAAAATAGCACATGATTGTGCCGCATCTGAAAGGACTCTCGAGAGCTATTTTAGAAATAGCATATATTTTATGGACTGGTGAAATTAACTAGGTAATTTTTTGGCGGTATGAAGGACATTAGAAAGTCCTTTGTCCCTCAACACGAAAAACGTATACTATGCATATACTAATGTATTTAATTAATGGTTTTTCAATCAACAGGGAAAATTCAAAACGATCTTCTAAATCAATATTATCGATCACAATTTAGCATTGCAAACAGATCAACAAAGCCGAAGATCAGACGCATGAATGTTTAGTGATACCTCAATAACTTTATGAAAGTCGACACAACTACCGCAAAATTCGAGGGAAAAAAGGCGAAAGAACTTTAAAAGTTTTGAAAAGTAATCTTATATAATTTATCAACTAAGTTTGGGACTAATGTGAGATTTAAAGTTAAAAAAAACACATAAGGGCTAGCAGAGAGTTCATTATGTCTTGGAAAGAAGAGTGAGCATAACGAAAAGTTTTAAGGAATCTCTCAAACCATTGCCTTTTGTTCACGTAAATAGATATCATAGCAAACTTAAAATTATCGCGAAAGTTCTTTAGACTCTCCTCGAATACCTAATGTTTGGTATCGCCATAAATACCGAGGAAGTGGCGGTGCTCCAAAGATTCAGTAAATTACATATTCTGAGCTCATACATTTTGGCTCTTGATTTCCCCGGCTGCATTTTTCTATCCGAGTTGAATTTTTATAAGACCTCCCTCCTCCTCTCTGCATTCTACTCCTCTGTCGCTTTCCGATTCCCTTCCCGAGTGACTTAAAGCACTTTCCCTCCCGCCCCCCTCACTCTTTTCGCCTCGTCTCCCCCTTCCCCATTGATACCTTCACGGAGAGCGGGACGTGAGGAGAAGTGATGGCCGGTTGCAACCTCCTCACCTACGCTCCAAGCGATCCGTGGCTACCGTCACCCGCGATTGCACTTCCTGCCTCGGGACTCCTTCCTTCACCCTCTCTTATCTCTTTCTCTTGACTCCCCTTCGCTTCCTTTGACATCCTAGAATGGTTTGAACTGGGTTGGGTTCGTTCCCCCGGCATAGTTAGAAAATACATTTGCTAACGGAGTCAAAAAAATGCCCTTTCACTTTCTCACTGGATATCTGGGCTTTGAAATATAAAACCGCAATGTCCATTTGAAAAAAATTAGAAATTTCCTTCCAAAATATTATTCCAAGCAGCAGCAACAAAATCAATTAATACACATTTCTTCTAACCTTACCCATCAATATCGTCTATGACTACTTTATCGAGTAAAGGAGTACGCAATCAGTTGGGCCTATATCGGGTGTATTCTGAAATTTATCCTTAAGCTAAATTTGTTGGAAGGGCTACCAATGATATTCCTCTGTTTGAACCGTGTTTTTTAAAAAATATTTTTTTCTCTGCCAAAGCTCGGAATTTTATCTCGATATTATCATTCGATCACGCGTAATGCCCAATTGAGAACAAGTTTGATAGCATAAAAGTTTGAAATACATTGTATTTTTATTGAAGGTGTCGTTATAATTACTCCACTTTTCAAGAATTCGAATCATTAAGTTCCATTACTAGCAACCATTATTAAAATAGAAACTAGCTCCGCAATGCGCCTTCAAAAAATAAGTGAATAAAAGTAATAAAAAAACCTGTGACATTGGCAACAAATCACATACGCATCCTGATGGATAATAAAATATGCAAAGATTCAACATTGTACTAATTCGATCGGTTATGTTTGGCAATTTGAGTGAAGTTGGACTACAGTGATTGCTTCTTTCATTCTCCCGCACGCTAAGCGAGATGTGACGCTTTGGAAGAAAAGGTGCATGTCAATTACCATAATCGACTATGATGCTATGCACAAAACACAAATAATAACTTGACTATCTTCCAATGGTACAAATAAACAAATTTTTAGAGCTAAAAATATTTAAAATATAAGTCCAACTAAAATGAGCACCTTTACCGAACTTATTTTTACTTATTTTCAAAACTTCTAATAATTTTAAAATGGGAACATATAAGATTGATCAATTGAATTATTATTACTCCTCCCAGTAACTCCACGATATATAAGCGTAAATATCTTCTGTGCAGCCTTTAAATTTTTGGATAATGTTGAGGCCACTGATCTGTTCCTGGGAAGAGATTTTGCATTTTCAATAATTTTCTGGACCACTGATCAATAATTCAAATTTTCTTATATTTACTAAACTTATATTTAAAAACTATATTTACAGTAGCACTAAACCATAACCAATGACACATTATAGTACTTCAGCTTGCTTTCTCATTCTAATGGAAAAAAATATGCCCTTTAGTTGGTAAAAATTTATAAAATTATTTTCTAGGGCACAATTCCTAGATGAAAGAGCGCGATTCGGATGTTCCAAGTTTTCTACCTTTTATGAGCAGCAAAACTGACCCCTCTTAAAGTCTTCCAACAAAATTTCGCGGAATAAATATAAAATTCAATCCACCCGTCCCTCTCATAAATGGCCCACTATAAAAGACTCGTTAAAATGCCGGTTAAGTGCTAAACTTAACCCATTATTCAAAGGAAGCGCTCCTTTATTATTCATCACATCAAGTTCCGCTTCAATTTTTAAATCTCGCACATTTTGAGGTCATTTTTTTCATCAGAAAAAGGCGCATATTTCTTTTAACTGCTTTATCTCTTTGAGAGCCTAAATTTGGTCAGCTCACCTCCACATCCCTCCCCCCCCTACACTCCTCCCACCCCCCAACGTTAAAGTCACTGCTCTTTGTAAAAAGATCAGATTTTCCGTAAAAGCAGGAGAATTACCCTAAAGTTGTTGATCAAAAATATTGTAAATAAAAATTATCTGCTGTTTCAAGAGAGCTGGTTATTCAAAGAATATAAAATTTGCGGGTATCCGTTTCAGCCAACCTCAGCGGAGGAAAGAATTCGTTTCGCTAAAATAAGTTACACTCAGTCAGCATCTACTAAGTGGTCCTGTAAGTCATCGTGGCGGGGAAGGTTCCTTTTATTGCTGCAATTCATGGTAATTTCGTTTGACAGTTTTTTTTACCATCTTCACTGCATTAGGAAACCGTCAACTAGTATGTCAATTACGGAAATTGTTGTTAATCTTTATTTATCTTAAAACGGTGAGTCGTTTCAAATTAAAACAAGGTATTTCAAGTTGACCCCCCGACGATCAGATTCGTTGATATTCTCTCGCGAGGAATCATGTCGAGATCACTGTAGCCAGAAAGTAAGCATATTAATATTTTACTGCTGCTTTATGCTCAACAGGAATGCCTAATATTTGCATCCCTAAACGCACAATAGGGATAACAATTTTAAGTTCACGACCACGGTCTACAAATAAAGATTTAAAATTGTCGCGTAACAAGTTGTAATATTTCTAACGAATTCCTTTTTGAATAAAAAACATTTAAGCAAATATCAGACACACTTTGTATTATCTTGTGTTTCTATCAGGGCATCGGAGTAGCTTGGTGGTGATAAGCGATTCCTTTTACAGCTGTACGATAAAGGTTCTATGTGACATAATGATTTAACAATCAGTAGCATATTACGTAGAATGAATGTCCTTATCAGTCAGTCGGAATACGATGGGTAGGCATGCGAAATGTTAACTAACTATCGGATTAGCTTCGTAATCGAGTTTCATTTATTCCTTGCAGGCTATCATTGAATTATTCTTTCTATAAATATGAATTTAAACTCAACAATATTTTCAACTATCCAAAATAACTTTGATCACTAAATTATATAATGTGAGTACTAAAACCTTCGGAGTTTCCCTTACATCCCAAAAAATATGTGTAACACGGGTTGCTTGGGCCCATGGCCTCAAGCATCACAGCATTTAGCCTCATCTCCTGAGAGCACAGAAACAATATATTTTTTTCTCTGTGCAAAAAATTGAGCCTTGCATTTTATGAAACTCATATACCATGTTTACTGCTTCCAATGTTTTGGAAACAGATGTTTGGTAATCAAGTTTTAACGCAAGTGTTTTATTTTTTAAACCAACCACCACCCGCTAATAAATTTAGCAGTTGCCAACAAAATCATGAGAGAAGTTTTGAAATTTAAAATCTTCAACATACCACGCAATCTAGGACACGCCAAACTAGGATTATATTCCGATGACGATTGTATTGAAAGATAGTATTTAATATTTTTTAATTTCCATTCAAAAGCCAACTTTAATAAGTAGATTAGCTGCAATGACGAGAATGATAAGCGTCCATGTTTCCAGCCGCATTTAGTTAAGGTAAAAATGTTTAGAAAGTAAATAGATATGTTGGCAATTTGATAAATATGCACAGGGACATCCCCTTTCTCCTATCACAGTCAAACGCATAAATCAACTTTATTGGAAATTTTAACGTGCTTCCATCATCCCTAGAGCGCGATATTTTTTTGCAAGACTCATCTAAAACTAGTGTTACACTTTCTGTCACGTTGAATTTTATTTTATAATTCCGCGGGGCGGGGACCGCGGGCGGCTCCGCATGGTGGAATAGAAACGCACAAACAATAAAATCACCGGCATTTTCTCCGTCCATGTTTTAAAGAGGGGCGGAAATGAGCCGAACCGGCTCAGAAAATTTTACGGTTTGCGATTGAAGGTGCAATACAATAGAGAAGCCCCTTCTGAGGATATTTAATCACCTTGAATTCATCAACAAAGGAACTAAGAGCCGGAGAGGGGGGGGGAGAGTTGAAGGAAGTGGGTATGCGGATGGCTCCATTAGAATTGCTAAATTTCCAAAAACCAATGCGGTTAATCCGGCGGAGCGGGCAAAGTGCGGGTCCCTCCCTTCATGCATATTGTCGTATTCTAAATCCCAGGGTATTTTTTCATCCATTTAACACTCTCAAACGTCCATTCTGCAAACCATCACTTCCTACTCCGCCTGTTTACCGAATGCTCGCCTTAAAATTCTCCTATTTTCAATCCACTCCTTCGCTCACGGTAAGCACTGTAGAAGCAGTGTAAGCATGTTTAATTCATTTGACGAAATCGCCATCCCCCTTAATCTCATTTTGTGTACTCATGTTTATGAATGATAGGCTCTAGGGAAGTATCCTTAATGACTTAAAACGGAAAATCAAATGGATTAATGGCGTAAAGCCATAAATTCTGAATCCGATTTTATGGTGGCATGCAAAAAAGCTCCTTTCATTGATACTGAACTAGGAAGTTATTTTCAACAGCCGGCATAATATCACGTAATTAAAATTAATGACACGTTGATTATTATTTGAATTGGAAGTATTTTCTTTTTTTTATTTAATATACTTTTTTACTTAATTGTTAAAAATTCAGTAGTTAAGTAGAGGAAGATGATTCCTGAATAAAAATCCAATATAACTCATAATTCCATGATAATGCATAAAAATATATGTTAGTTTTTCAGCTGATGATGCTAGTCAGTAAGAGCAATTGCTTCGAAGTTAGAATTGGAGGTGATATTCAATACGTAATAGTGGTATTAGGAAGAGACAGATTATTTATAGCACCTAGACAATAAGTGAATAAAATATCTTGATAACTAACATAAAATTAATTATTAAAGTAATACAACTATATGCAAGAATAAAGTTATAATTCATTTTTGGTTCGCTGCTGCTAGCTTCGTATAAACTCAAGTGAAAGTTAGAAATGATGATAGCGGATCCCAAAAAATAGATGTGCTCATAAACCAATAGTAAAACCATTTTAAAAACACTTTAATAAAGACTTTTTCTTGCAAACAAAAAGATGATACCTCAGGTAAATTATTCATTTACAAGGTCCCCGCTATTATCGGACACTGTTTCAGCTTGGCTTATGCATGCCTTGTCATCAGCCAATTAAGAGACCGTACTTCGTCCTCAGTGCGGTATGGAAGCTCGATTAAGAGCACGTACCTCTTACCTAAATCGAGACGTAATTGTCTTTGGTCACCTTTTCCTCGGCAGAGAGAGTGTTTGGAATACGTCAAATTAACACGCTGTTGTTGCCGCATCTGGCTCCAAAAATAATTTCCTTTCCGAGAGTTTTCGTATCCTACCTTTCCGATTATCACCTTGCAATTCATGCATTGGAAATATTACGAGAAATTTGAGAATGATAGTCCAATTATTGGTATCCATTCATTTTGCGCCATTTTTAAAAGATACAGTTTTGCTACAATAAATGAAATATATGTAATATTAGAATTACATTCATAGTCGGTAGAAGGGTGTGTTGATTTATAGCATTTACCGTACCTGAACCACGAATAATTAATGTTAACTATTTATGGAGTTAAACTAAAAAAATGTGATTTTCGGTGCAATGGGAAATATCCTCGTCCTCGTCGAATGATGAAACCGGCGCTGCTCAAAATGGTAATTGGTGTAAATATGGTTCTCTCGCCACCTAGACATAGTAATAAGAGATTATTGCCTTATTGAATTTAAATATAAATCTGGGAGATTTATTACTGGGGTAGTAGTAAAATTCTCCTTCGGTAAATATCCGACGCAAAATGAAATAACACCTTTGAAAGGGCCATAAAAAATCCCCGACGAATATTTTCACCTAGATTTCTTCCGATTTCCATCCAAAACGCATCCTTTCAGGACCAGTTTCGTAATCCCTTGCCTCGTGACCATTCCGTGATAGTATCCCGAGTAGTCATATCCAAACGGAAAGGCGGCGGAAGGAGAAGAGGGCTCCGTGGGCATGAAGGGGGGGGGGCGAGAGGAGCCGCTCGGCTCTTTCGAGTGACGGAGAGCGGCGAAGGAGAAGGATCTCGGGGTTTGGGAGGAG
>LYUA01000679.1:278182-291121 GCA_002093875.1 Calopteryx splendens
CAAGAAAATGAGTCTGTTATTGAGACTGCGTCACGTTCCAATGTATTTTTCCATTACCTAGGTAAGCTTCTTCAAGAGCGTGCTGAAGTGATACGGTTTTGTCCTTCTCAAGGTTGTATTCTTCCGACTAGTTTGACCTTTTTCGTCCATTTCTGGCCAACGATCTATTCCTTATCGTCCCTCGTCCCATAGAGAGAGCTCGTTCACTTTTGGATGCCTGATTGCTTGGTAATCTTTCTGGAATCCCCACCCCATACCCCCTGTCCTCCTTCACCGCTATACGTAATCATCGAACCAGTCTTGTGGTGATTGAGCGTCTTGATTCGTTCAACATTAATTATTTTCCGTACTCTGCTAACTGTATATTGACAACATACATGTACATACAACATATATATATATATTTATTTATTTATTTATTTATTTATATACATACATGCATATACAAGTCTATAGAGCCGAATTTTTAATACATTAGATAAGTTAAACTTTCAATTAAAACAGCAAAATTAAATAACACTATTTCTTTCTCTCAAATAAAATACGAAATTTTTTTAGTTCCACTATCATACAAGTAGGTGCAAAACAAATTCGGCTTCTCGAAAGTTACGACACCTGATGCCAAGGAACCAGGCCACAAGGGAACATGATGGTATCCAGAGATTCGAGAAATAATTTCAAGCACGTTTTCTTAAAAGGTGAGTATTCCGAGCATTAGAGTGAAAAACCCCAGTTTCCAAACTTCAAACTTTTTTCTTGCTCGCCTTGCTCTTCCTCCGGAGTCACTAGTCCACCCACCACCCCTCTCCAGACCAAGTTGGCTTATTACAAAGTTCCCGACGTAATTATAAAGTGTTCCGCTCACTGGGACAGATATGCATAATGCATACTGCACGACGGCGGAAAAAGGGTATCATCCGTGAGCACGGGGAATCCTTATAAAAAGACGACGGCAAACGCAAGGGCATAAACTTCTGCTCTCCGCTCCGCCTCTCCCACCACCCGCTCGCCCTCCTCTTCACACACACTTCCTCCCCCTCATCTCTCCGCGAGACCCTGGCTTCACCCACGTACCCTTGGAAGCCACCCTAGACGGCCAACTAGAAGCGGGCAACGCTCTCTCGCGTCCCACTGGTCCTCTTCTCCCCTCCCATCCCTCCTCCCTCTGTTCCTTCCGACGCTGGGACGTTGACGCCTGCAGCGTTGCGAAGCAAGAGCCTCGCGACTCCCCGTCCCCGAACCCAGTCTCCCCCTTTTATTTCCTCCGCTACTCAACGCACTGGCAGTCGAGTTGCGACGTTGTCAGGTCATTCCGACGTCCAAGCGTTCTCCCCTCGTGGTGAGGCAAATCCTTTTCAAGCAGACCACGACACCACCACCACCCCCCCTCTCCCTCACCCCGTCATCATCTTAATGTTAAAAACTGTCCCGAAACTGAGGTGCCTTTAATCTGCAGAAATAATATGAGTTTATCTGAGTGATTGTTTTGAGAAAGCATCATCAAGATTTGTTAGGCGTGCGGGAAAATTTGTTTGGACAAATGCATTGATGTAACTAGTAGTAGCGTAATCAGAAAATTATTTAGTGGGAGAATAACGTTGTCAACTGAGAGCGAATCACTTATTTCTCCCGTCGAAAAGTTTTATTGATAGATTCATTCCTCTTTTTCTTCCTTCTTCATCCTCTATCGTCCTATTTTCATGTTCTTCCTTCTTCACCCTCTATCGTGCTGTTTTTTATATTGCTGCTATTTTTGTGTATCAATGCCTTTTTAATATTTTTGATATTTTTCGTTGGCCTCCTCTTAAAATTGAACTTTGCCTCAAAAGGGCAGTCGGGGAATGATGCTTATACAGGAAATTCGTAGTTTCGATCCTGCGCAGGAAATTAGCCTTATATACTGAAGTCATAGGTAATAATATCGTGGGAACTTTTATTAGAATTTATGTCGGTAATTAACAATTTTTTTACTACATAAAATTTGATAACATAATGGTGAATGACATATTTTTCCAAAGTTCATCATATATAAATCATACGCATTTTCCAAAGGCGTATGCGTATGATTTACACATTCGTGTGTTTCTTAGGTAAGAAAATTAAAATAATTATTATTCTCATTCCTAATAAATCATCTGGAGCTCTTCCAGCGTTTTTTCTGAGAAATTTCCTCTCGGGTCTTCCATCAGGAAATGTTCTCCATCTTTGCCGACGTTTCGACGTCCGACTCGCTCATCATCTTTAGGGCTTCCGAGACTTCAGGGTTTATAAATTGAGAAGCTCTGAAAGCGATGGGTGAGTCGGTATTGGAAACACCCGCGAAGATGGAGAACCTTACCCGGTGGAGGACCCGAAAGGAATTTACTGTTCTCGTTACTTCTTTTCTTGTCAACTTTTAAAGACTTGTTATTACAAGAAAAATAAGTAACGGACATATTATATTGGTATATTTAACTGTAAATACGTGCCTTATACCTTTGGCATTTCTCCTTTATTTTCTAATCTATTCGAAAGATGCAGAGGAGAGATGATACGGAAAAATCACGGAAAAGTTAATATAATGAAATTGATGACGGAAGAATGAAAGGTAAAGTGGGACTAATTAACTTTAAAAAATGGAATAATAAGAGCTATTCATGATATTTTATAGCGATTTCCTTTTTCTTTTGAAAATCGATAAAGTGCTTTATTATTGTTGCCTATGAAGGGAGAATACTTATATACGAGTGCTATTCCAGTAGACATCTACGAGATTTTTTCACATTGGTTACCTTTATATGGGTCTGAAAATTTTGAAACAAATTGATGATACTGATTTGGAAAAGCTAGTTTTACAAACAGCTTATACAGCGGAACAAAATCTTAGAATTTTTAGCCAATGTTGTGACGAAGAAAGGGAGTATTTAAAAAACTGGCATGGTACGAAGAAGGAGAGTTTTTCAGAATATTTATCGGGTAGTACTTACTCAGTCCCCAATTGATCAATTAAGGGAAAAATTCACAGTGAAAAAATCTTCCGCAGAAGCGGGCGACCCCGCTAAAGTTACAATTAGTTTCTTTTATTAATTAAAGTAAAAGCCAACCAACCATAACCAAAGGGTTATGAATGTGTTGACTTAAAAATCACGATACCTGTAATTTATGTAAAAGAGAAAAATGACTAGCTATGAAATTCTTTCAGGTACTTACAATGAGTTCGTTATTCAGCATTCAATAATTTCTAAGGCAGCCTTCCAATAGACGTTGGACATTCCAGCATTATCTGAAATAATAAAGAATGACATTTAGAGGAAAAAATACAAATCTCCATGCAATTCTGCAATAATACATTGAAGGTACGTTCGTAATGGTAGAGCAGTGAAAATAAATTATCCATAATTGTAAAAGATAAAATTTTTCGTTTAGCATCCATCAGTTGGCCATCAGTGTATCTGATTTACTATTGCATTCCATGCGTACTTATGTAAAATAAAAGAGAATGAAAACAATACAAGGCTTTATAAAATAAAATATCTCCTTAGATTTGACAAAGTGTTTGCGCTACTTTAACTAATAAATGTAAGGTCTAGACAATACATAAATCAAAATAACTAATATATTTAAGCCAGAAAAATTCAACTGCATTAAAATATATGCATTAATATGGAATGGATGGATTAATAGTTTATGGGTAAGTCCAAGTTTAGAATTCTTGATCCTTTATAATTCGAACATACGGGAATTTATCCCACTGCAATATTTAGAAACGGCACACATTCAAATGCGTTACTTCTGCAAATCATGGTAAAAAAAATAAGGCGCTCTTAATGACTAAAATATCGAGGTGAGACGTTAAATTTAATATCCTATTTTGACAAAGAGCGTCGTGATACCACCTATTTCCGTGTTCTTAGAGAACTAAACAAAAAAATGAGAATCAGACGGCGACCTTTCCCGCTTTTTGACGCCTTGTCAACTCAGAAGGGAGTGACGCTCGTCAAAATACCTCTCAATATTCCATACCTCCTCCTTTACCTTCCGTTCCGCTTACTGGTAACAGAGGGTGACCCTCAATCTTGCCTTCCTTTGTCTAACACCACAAAAGGGTTTCTCCCTAAAACTTAATCGTTGAAAAATCCCTTTGCCCCACCCCTTTTTCTAGAATGCCCTCAGCTTCCCTTATTTAAGGAAAACGGGTATCCTCTGCATTGGATCCTCCATCCTCCTCTGCTGCTTGTGTTTATGTACTTCCCTTTACCCGTTTTATTAACATACTTCTTCTTTTACGCGCTTTCCATACATTTCTTCCCTTTCTGCTTTTGCCTTTTACGCTTTATTCGACATTCGCGACGAACCACTTTTCAGGTTCCAAGGAAGCTTATACTTTCCGGGCATCAATTTACCTTGAGCACTTAATTTGTTCAAGTTAATACCTTCGTATCAATTATTTAATGTTTTACTTCCGACACATAATATTTATACTCAATTTTCAAATATTTGTTACTCATTACTGTTTTCATTCATTCATTATTGTTTTATATGTGAAATAGTTAGGCAGTTCAGCTGGCCGATTAGTGTGGCGTTTACAGATTTCTCTCTGGCATACAAATAGTCTAGCTTTTATGAAATGTGCCAATAATTAGACCAGTACTCCTTAATATAATTATAAATAAAGTAATTAAATAAAGTAATTACACAGCCTCAGCCTTCCGCAGCTCTAATCTATGGAAAATAATTTTAATTCGGTAAATTATTAGTTTTGAGATGCTTTTATCTACCAAGATTTTTTCCGCACGTAAAGAGTTCCCATTTCTCTCCCGAAAATATACTGTAGATATAAATTTTGATTCTATCTATAATAACACCTGATTTACAGACATTGAAAAGGCCCACACATGATGGCAAAATTTATGAGAGATAGGGAGGAAATTCTACATATGTAAAGGGTATTTGGATATTCAAAGATTGCATTCAGACTAAAAAAAAACAGAACTAAAAATATGGCAGTTGGATTTCTACTGACGGAAATACAAAGTTGGGTACTACCTATACGATTTCTCGATAGCTAAAATAGGAAGGATACATTTCGAGTTCAGTCGTCGAATTTCTGAAAAATAAGTTCGAAAGGTCAAAAGACCAGTTTTCGTAAGAACAGTTTTAAACCTCATTCTGAAGAGAATAAAACACGCGAGGGCTGCAGGTATAAAAATTTAATTTCCTACTGAGCGAAGGGTATTTTATGAATCTCCAACAGAAGTTTGGAAAAGATGGGCTACTTAGTTGATGAGCACTTTACACTTAGGAAGGAGAGGCTAATGTGTTACGCCAAGGCATTAATGAGAACATTTGTGGAAAACAAAGCAAGACAGAGCTAGAATGTAGGTATTTTACTTGAGTCAAGCAGATTTGGAATAGGCATTCAAATAAGTAGAGTTTAAGCCTTTCTTGAAACTTATTCTTGAATAACACTCCATTATTAAGTGTAGTGAATAGGGAATCGGGAGGACAGTATTAGTCAGGGAAGTAAGGAAGAGATCAAGATAAATTGAGACGCATGAGATATTTTTGGGAAATCAAGAGTAGATTGCGAAATTATATTGAGGGAGAATAGTGAAGAGAGATAATTTTGGAACTTAGAGAGAAATTGAAGACTGTGAATAAAAGAGAATATTTTATTAGCAATGAAGAATAAGAAATTAATTGTCATTTAGGGTGACATCAAAGGGTGTGGAAAGCAGGAGGAGCTCAGTAAGTTGATATTAATGGTCAAAAGACTTATGTTTTTGTAAAACTCTTTAGAACTCTATTTTATTAAGCAACCAAAAGCATTTCTTATGTATAACATGCGTAATAATCACACACTTTCATCCAATAAGTAATAAATACTACCATATCCTTATTAAAACTTCTGAAGTAAGGTCGGTTGAAGTAGTTAAACATTTATCCCAATTGATTTGATCGTTTTTAATGATTCGAAATTAAATTTTCTGAAAATGTATGTAAGGAAAAATGTACCTACATATTTCTATATATATACTATTTTATAAACCCATTGAGGAAGTAATGCAGTGTACATCTAAATGATTGAATTTCAATAATGACGATTTAATATTTTAAAAATTCACAGTGAAAAAATAATTCTCCAGAAACGGGACTCAAACCCGGATCCTTCGACTTCTTGCCAAGTGTTTCATCCATTTAAACTACTCAGGGGTCCTCTGACGCTGTGATGTTCTGAGTTATTTGAGAGGTATTCATACTGTTATTTTCAATGAAGATTTAGTGTAACGCTCACAAAAACAATATCGAAATTTGTGATGGTAGTTAGCAAGATTTGATGTGGTTAATAGATTTTTGCTTTTTTTGCATTTGCAATTTGATAAGAAAACTACGCAAAAAAGGTCATTTAATACTTTGCTAATACCTGCTACTTTTGAAATATTTATGCGTTACATGAATAAAACGTTTAGTTCAGTAAAACCAGTTTCCATCCTTAGCTCAATACTCAAGGACTTTTTATTAATTTCTCTTCACTGTTGTACGTCCAATCCTATTTTTTATTTGCAATTGTGACCCTATGGTGTTAAAATATGTTTATCCAATTGCTATATACTTCTATTAAATTAAATTTTATTTAAATTCGAGCTTAAAAGTTTGATATTAAATTATATGAATAAAATATTCCTCACCAGATTCACATACAGTACGATTTATTGAACCCTGTAGTGATTGATATAATTATGGAAATGGCTCTGTGAAATGAGGGGAAAAATTGAATGTATAGTTAATTATGGTGAGGATTATAAGCAAATTAATTTCTCAAATCATCTTGTCTACTTTTGGATATTCCATTTTCTCTGAATAAATAGAGCTCGATACAAAAGTGCTCTCTCTATTGTATAACTATATATTCCTGTGGATACATTATATATGTCTTCATTTAATCATAGTATTTATAGCAGTAATACTGTTCTCAAATAACTCGGGGGGGTAACCAAACGAAAATAGACCTATTAACTGATATCCATCGGGAAATTATTTTTTATCTACGTTTTCATAAGCATGAAAAATTGTACTAATCACTTTAAATTTTATGCATTATTAAAAATATGCATATATTACCATAAAAATATGAAGATTTCTATACATATGCGAAAAATTAAGAATGTAAAGATCATTCTCCTGGTCCGAACCTCGAACCCGGATCGCTGGATTTAGAGTCCCGGTTCAGGTAAATGATTTTTACATTGTGAATTTTTCGCCTATATGTATGCTCAGGCTTTTGATGCCAATAGTTCTATGAAAATTTTACTGCAGTAACTCGTGGAATATGCATACGCGACCCTTAAATTGTTAAAAACATTAACTACTATTACTCTACCGTTATTATCCAAAGATAATACACGTATATGCAAGTATATTAAGAGCCTCTAATTTAGACCTCTTGGTGACTTAATGATTAATGACTACTTTGTTCAGCTTTAAAGTCAATTTTACAGTCGCCTTAACTATGTATACGCCTAAACACTTCCACAGCTAATGCTCTGTTTTTTCTTGGAGGACTTATGATTACTGATTAAATTTGGGGGACGTAATAGCAATGGTTAATATTTCATTTTTCAGGCATAATAAGTATGGAAACAATTATTCAACTGTGAAAGGTTATTATGGAATGGCTAATGAACATGGAAATCTTTGTGAAAATTGTAAATCCAAAAAATGAGAGAGTTAATTATAATCTGGGCAGAAAGTTCCGGATAAATTTAGTGAGCGAAATATAATAAACGATCATTATTCTTCCATTAGCGTCATGCGATTTTCATTTAGATGGTGTAAAATTAATGCTATCGCTGGGCAATTGAAAATTAAAATGAAGCCGTTATTTTCCTTGTTTTCGTATTTCATCTGTTCGGATTCATGGCCCATTTTGATTTGTTTTCCTCGGAAGTGATTTTTTTTGTTCGTCTCTAAGGAAATCGAGAATACTTTTCGCACGGTATTCCACGTTGTTTCACTCCTTTTGGGGTTCTCCCAACTTTGAGAGCTTTAGCAGGTGGCGCGCGAGCAAAAAAAAATCCGGCGTGCCAGGGATACGTCGGAAGGGTCGCATATATTGCAGGATGGGGGAATATAACTCGTTCCTTCCTCTTTGGTAGGCAACGGCACCCGCGCACTGCCTCCCCCTCCTCTATAAATCTCGATTTTCCCTCTCTCCTCCGCCATGGCGTCCCTTCACCACTACCGCCTCCTACCCTCTCTCACTTCAACGCCTCCGAAGAGCGTGTCAGCTCCAACGGTTAGTCAAGGGCGCCGCCGACTTCAGTCCCACTTTTTGGTTATCTCTCACGCGCTCGGCTGGAGAAATCATTCCCACTCCAGTCTACCGTTAATCATCTTCCGCGCCCCTTCCGAGGATTCTACTTTGGAACACCTGACTCCCTTGCGCGCCAAAGCTGCTTCACATTTGCCTACCCACCACCTTTCTTCTCCTCTCCTGCCCTGTCCTGAAATTCTTTCCTTTCTCTTTCTTTTCCCATTCTACGCCGCTCACATGTTAGCACTGAGGGGGAGGTGGGGGGGAATATTTTCCTGCTGAAAAATATTTTCCTCTCGGTAATTTCACCGTTCCCTCTGGCCAGTAGCTGGAGTTGAACATTAGCATTTCAATATTTTTTGGCCTCATTACTGGCCGGTTTTGAAATAAGTTTGCTCCGAAGAGTTAACGCTCTAATGCGACCGAATTTTCTTTTTTCGTTGAAAAAAAAGTTTCTAAAATGTCCACGCAGTTCGCCTAAGAATGAAATTGATGGCATATATTTTGTTTTAATAACTTTCTTTTTCTTCCTTTCATGTTACCTCACAAAAGGTGACCGCGCAGTGGACAACGTTGTGTTGGTACACCGAAGGTCATCGGTTCCAATCCCGTGTGAGACTTCGGCGTTGATTCGGAGTTGATGCTGAGAACTTGGGCATCGGAGCACCGCAAAATATCATATTCGTAGGTTTTATAAACATTATTTATGGTTATTTTTATTTTAAAAATATGGCTATTACTCCATAAAACTTATCATTAATAATTTCTTAGTATATAAAAATTTTAGTCATGAATAATATTACAAATTCTGATAGAAGCCACACATTTGCAGTCAAAATTAAATTACTGATGACTGCAGGTAAATTTTATTTAATTCTCTTCAACAATATTACATACCACAAATACTATTTAGTTTTATTTTTGCAAACCGTTTTAATCATTATTCCGAAAATTGTAACCACTCGGTAGCATATATAGTATGCTAAGCAGGCGATGCTACACTTTTAAAGAAACAGTTTTGGAAAGGATATTAAATTTAATGCACAGAAACGAAGTATTATTCCTACAATCACAAATCATGAAGGAGTTGTGCAAAGCAGAGATGGAAATAGTTTCATTTTTACGTAGATTTCAATGTGAATTTGGTTCGAAATTTGTATCTTCTTTGAACAAACTACTTGCGCTTATAGTATCATATGAGCAGAATAGATGCTCTATAATTCTTTACGTCACTAGTCTTTGATTTGAAAAACAGAAGTGTACCCACTTGCTTTGGAAAATATTTCCTAAAATAGCGTAACTATTCTTTTCACATTTTTCTATCCTCTCTTATAAAGCGACCACTGCTTCAAATCCGTTTTTAGGGCTACAGCGTTAGTTTTAAAATTTACGATTATAAAAAGTAGTCGCTTCTTGCCCAAACAAAACAAGATAAAGTTATAAACGTGTTTACCTTCATCTTAAGTTAAAATAGAAATTATTCAATTAGGATAAAATAGTAAACACAAGATTTTCTGATTGCGTCCCCAGAGCACGAACAAAACCATGCCTAATTATACCGAATGTACCATTTTTCTCCGTTTATTTTATTCCTTTCTGGCTCCTTCTCCGCCTCATTCTTCAACTCCACCCCTGCTCAACTCCTCACGCTCTCCCATCCCTCCCGAAATGTGCTACACACTCCTTTCCTAATTTTTCTGCTCGAAAGAAACGTCCACCTGTTTTTACTCGCGAGAACATCCTCTCCCGCTTCTCACTTCCTGTTCAACTGCCTTTCATTTTACTTTGCCTCGCCCCCTCACTCTCCGCCCTTCTACATTCCTTCTCCCTCCCTCCCTCACTCCGTTCGCCGACCCTCTCTCCTTCCACCATGCCGGTCACCCCTCCCCAACCACCCTTATCCACACGTTGAAGCGGGGGTGAGGGGTAATGGTGGGGGAAAAGTGTGGGAGGGGGGACGCGGAAAGGGAGAGAGAGAGGAAAAGTGGATGAAAGGAAGGGCCCTCGAGGCCAGATGAGTTGAGTTCAAGTCGCGAAGGGTGCCATGAAGGGAGAATGGGAGAGTAAGAGGCGGAGGGAGGAGGAAGAGCGAGAGGTGGCGTGGGTGGGGGAGGGAGGGGCGCGAGTCGAGGGGAGGATGGAAGGGAGAAAAAAAGAGTTGAAATGAGCTCCAGGATAAACAAATATAGAAATGCCCGGAAGGAAACCTGAGGTACATGATAAACATTGCCCAAACAAGAATTGCGAGAGAATAAAGGCTGGCAAAAAGAACACAATAAATAGAGTAAGACCGCCAAGAAATAATCTATCTGCTCATGGCTCACGGGGCATATCTTCGGATGAAAAGGTTGAACTTCCTTCTTCCCTTCTTTCTATTCCGTTTCATCACCTACCGGGTCTTTAGATGCATAATATATTGTAAAACTGTACACATTTCAAGATTCAGGAACTAAATAACCATTGATAAAAAATTATGCCACATATAATGAGTGCGCACGTTCCTACTAACAAAAAAACACTCAAATTCTCCCATTGCCTAATATCCTATGAAACAAGTCACAAAGAAAATTTTCTCATAGTCAAGGTAGACTATGACTGTTAAAAAATTATTCTTTAGAAAATTTTTCGCTGTTTCTTGCTAAAAGGTTGTTAAAGATTAGGGTAGGATGTTGAAAATAAATTTTCTGCTGTAAGTTTTCTTTTACTTTGAGCGAGGTAAGCCTAATGAATCCTCATTCATCACCACTCTCATACATTGAGTAATCCCTTTTACAACACCACTATGAGATCCAAATTATTACCAAAATTTATTTCCTGATCCAAACAGAGTTTTAGCCTCCTACTTCGCATGACTGTGACTATATCTTCATAGACTGTGTATATTTATCTGTTTTGCTAATAAAAATCCTGGAAAATGATGTTGGTATTCATATCATTACGTTGAAATATTGGTACTATACTTTGTTTGGTGCTGATTTTACTTTGAGAATTGGGAAAAATTTTATACGGGGAAACGTATCGTTAGTCATCTTTATATTCTCCTAATTTTAGGCTCCTTAACCCATGCAATCTTTTTCAGATTTAACTATTAAAAATCACTTCTTCTCAATAGGATGTACACTAGTAACAATTTAGTGTCGTAAAAGTTGTGTGTCCTTAGTAGTATGTGACTTGTAATCTGCATACGAATAATTTCACTGGCCAGTCTAGTCTGATGAACAAAGATTGATTTCTGCAGCTCTCGACTCAATTATCCTACTGGTTGACCTCTTGAATTATACATGCATTTTACTTCTCCCTGTCTTCTTTACATAGTTTCTCTCTCACTTTAAAGGGAGCGTGGACATGAGGGGAAAAATGAAAAGTTTGAGTAAATCATTCATAGGTGGGAGGTGGTGAGAGAGCGGAAGAGGGGACGAAAGTGGGGGCAGGAGGGCGGGAGCAGGAAGGTTTTTGTGAAATAAATCACGTCCGGGGGGGCGGATAGGTTGTAATGACATTCTCCATGCTTTTTTCAATGTTTTAAGGAGTTGCGGTGTGGCTTTTAGGATGGGAGAGGGAGGATAAGAAAGATAAATTGTACAGATTATCACAATTTAGGTTATGAAGGGAAGCGTGTTTTGGAGCTGGGAGGGAGTCGGACGGGTAGTAGGGCTTACAGGAGGTTCTATGGAAATTAAGAGGTGTGGTGCATTGATGAACTAGGAAGGCAGGGCATAGTTTGCATTTTAAAAAAAGAGACGAACTAGGGGGATGGCGGGAACTGATGGGAGATATTCGATAGGTTTCTGCTGAGAGATTGTGTAATAATAATGGGTCAGGTTTTATATCCTGCACGATTACTAGGAGTCGGAGGGATTTTGGAGAAAGGGAGGGTCTCGTAAGCCTTTGGTATGGGGCTGGTGATTTTAAGGATGTCTGCAAGGTTTTCGGGACGTCTGTGCGTAAATTAACAGCATTTGGGAAGTAGTTTAGCGGGAGTTTGATAATTAGTCAGGATGGGTAATTGGTCTTTATGAACGGCTTTGAGGGATTGTACGACAGGTATTAAAGTGGTACATATGGAGAGATTAATAAGGAGGTTTTAAGGAGGAGGAAAGGTGATTAAAGTGTGTTTACGAATTTTTGCTTGCAAATGATTATGGTATTTGCGGTGGAGGAGAGAGGTGTGAAGAAAGGAAAGAAAGGTATTGAGGGAATCAGCGTTTTTGGAAATTTGGTGACTTATTCTATCATTCCCTTCCTTCCAACCCACAGTCCCGGTTCTCAGTTGACCCACTCCCCTCCCTCACCCATCCCTTCAATACTATTTTTACTACTACCCTCTGTAGAAGGAGGTTGTGCAGCGAGTGTGTTATTTCTATTTTGTTTTGTCTATCTATTTATTGAGTGGCTATCCAATATCATATATGTTAAAATTTCAAGGTTTTCTGCGAAAATAATATGCGTGCATATTTTCCCGGTCCAGGGAATCTTTTTTCTGTTTGAAATCCGCTTCCTTCCCCAAATTCCTTGTGTTGTCCTCTTTTGTGCTACCTATCCACTTCCTTATTCATATAACTTTGTGAATGTTATGTGTGTGTGTGTGTATATATATATATACATATATACTTGTATATATATGCCTACGCATAGTATTATATATA
>LYUA01000680.1:9830-23047 GCA_002093875.1 Calopteryx splendens
TCTGAAATATTTACATTTTTCCACTAGACAGATATTTATTTCGGCCCAAGATTCAAAGTCACTGCTTCATCATCAGTAATGTAATGTCTGATGAGCTGACTGTACTTAAAGGTGTCCCACAATGCCCAATTCTGGGTAGTATTTGGTTTATTTTATATATAAATGATCTGGCATACTTTGTAAACATTGGAGATATTTTAGTGTACAATGATGACACCAGTTGTTTAATCGGTAGTGAGGAAAATTTTGTTCTTCAACATCGAGTTAATGTGATGATCTCATGGTGTAATACCAATGAAGTGGCATTCAATGAGTGCAAATTAATTAATTTCCACCCATATCAAAAAACTTTTCTTGTTCTTTAATTTAAATGCGTGAAAAGCTAGTTGTGAATTCCAGTAGTGCAAAATTCATGGTTGTCTACATTAATTGGAAATTGCCTTGTGTGTTTTAATTGGGAAATGTATATTGACTCATGATGCTCTAAAATTATTGAATAAAGATGCCTATGTTTACCACACTCGTAGGAGAGGTGATCATATAATTATAACGCCTAAACTAGAAATGCATTCCAAAAACCCTAACTATGCTGGGTCTATATTTTATAATAAATTGTTCCAGGTGTTAAAAAATACTTGCAAATTTCCTGTGTTTAAGGAATAACTGAGAAACTCTAGTGGTGAACAGTTTTTATTCTATGGGTGAATACTTAGATTTATAACAGTATGTACTTTTCTAATATATATCTAAAGACACAATTTATCATCTAGCTTTTGACATATCCTGTAATAGTAAGACCTGGGTCAAATACAAATTATTATTATTTACAAATCATACTTGAAGGCCAACTTTTGTTTTTCATTTAAAAGGGTCAGAGTTTGTCCCAATGATGTTAATAAAATTGTTATTTTCACTCCTTTTGTGTTTCAAATACAACACGAATTCATTGAGAATGACGCAAACTCTCAGACACTCTGTTTTTAACCCCAATGTTTTTATGAACTGATCGGCATAAAACATTCTTATTAAAATTATAATCTTTGAAACAGTCTTCTCCAGTGATTGTGAGTGCTTTTGGCACCTACAGTGCAATTCTTTTCTTTTTGCCTCCCATCTTTTCATATTTTGGATAAGTAGCGTGGGTCTTCGATAGTTTTTGCTATTATGGAAATTTAATTTTTTTCAATAAAATGTCTCGCATTTAGTCTATCTTGAATATTTCCTTTGACAAATATAAGCAAAACCAACTCCTGAGAAATTAACTGATTTCTCATAACAATTGTCATGGTGAAAACAACATAATACTCCATCGCTCTCGAGAATTTCCTTCATAAGAAGCACCCTTTCACAGCTCTCGCATCAAATGCATCAAGAATTCTTGATGTGATGATGCACACTTCAAGCAAGGCTCTATGCTCGCTCCAGGACCGCTTTAAAGCACTTTGAAGCTCGATTCAGAATGATGCCATGCGCTTCGAAGTGCTTGATGCACGATTCGGAATGCACGCTATTGCTCTTACCCTCGATACTGGCCACTTGTTCTGCCCCTTCCACCCCTGATTGAAGAGGGCATCTGGATGGCCTTAATGGGTTATTCTGACAATGCTGCCCCCTAAGAGCTCAACCCTGAGAAATCCTGAAGATGGTTTTATCTAATATTTGTGTATGTATATTTTCCAACATTGTGTAACCCCCAAACCACTGCTCTCAACCACATTCCTAGCCCCCCCCCCCTTTAGGAAGACCAATAGCAGCTTTGTCACCCACCCCCCCTCCTTCCTTTCTTCTTTTTCTCACTCCTTTCTTTGTATGTTCGCGGCATAGTTTGTAAAATGGCTCTTAAATGCTCTCATCACCTGATGATGGAGTTGTGACTTTGAAACCTATGTCAAAATAAATGTATGTCTAGTGGAAAATTGCAATTATTTCAGACAGTATCACAAACCAATGTAGGACAGCATTTGCTATTGATCATTTCATATCTGGAATATTAATATTTTAGTCTTAAAATGAGCAATACTTATCATTCTCTGTGCTGCAGGGTGAGTGGGTTTATAGGTGAAAATCAAGCTCATCTCATACATGGTGTGACATTGAAATATTCAGTGTACAAGGACCAGTTCCTTTACCTATAGCTTTCCAACTAACACATAATGGTGAGGGAAATTGATCATGCTCCCCAAGCCAGTTTTATCAAACCCTACTAAGAGGCTCTCTGTCTGTGGTATTTCAGGAGCTACCTCTGACTGACTCATGCACGCTAGGGCCAATGTTCCCCTTGCGTGGGGTGAAAATTGGAGGGTGGGAAGTGACCTGGTGTCAGTTTCTTAGTCTTCAAATTGGTCGCCTGCAATTGGAGAATTGGGGGCTAAATTTTTCTTTTACCCAGCACTGTGTAGTATTTCATCTTGTCGCCCTGCCTCAGGTAGCCGTAGTTCTATATTTCTTCCAACCCCAGAAGCTATAAACTCTGCTCTCACCATGTGAGGAGGTTGCTAGATGCAAGGAATGCTGTGATGCAATGTTGGGCTGTAGGCAATTGATGATATTGTTAGCATGATCATTGGAGTGCCCTTAGGCAAGTCTGAGTGACTGAAGTCCATGGAGGGCCAATGCCCAATGAGGGGAAAAATGCCACAGGATTCAAGCAAACAGTCGCAGTAATCAACCTGGAAGTTGGTTTGTTAGTTGAGGGCAGAGCTCCCTCAGTACTAAGCCCAACAACGTGTGAAATTCACACATCAGGGTAGGGAGGACCAGTACCTTTCCCGATTCCACTTGCAATTTCCCAGGATGACCTGGTAGCCAAAAAATCACACAGCTGAGTGAGTGGTGCCCAGAGGCATCACCCAGAATCAAACCTGGGCCCTTCAGATAATTGCTCAGTGCTCTACCCACTGGACTACCGCACCCCATACCACAAGATTAATCAAGAATAAAAATCCTACAAATTTGAAAGTAACAATGCATGAAGCCCTTAGTGCCATTACATTTTCTCTCTTTTATCTATTATGTATTTCATATTTTATTTCTTCATCGATAGTGTAGAACAGGTTTCAGAGCTTTTCTTGAAAAATTATTAGTTCTGGAGGCATGATGGCAATTGATACGATGCAATTTCTATGGTGCTATCAAACTGTACCCATATAATACTGGTTAATCTTGGCATTCCATTGAAATACATATTTCATACAAACCTTGATGAAGCCACTTCACAACCAACTCAGCATGACCCATCTTGGGACAAGTCCAGTCATGGCAGGTATGTGATGCAAGCCATTGCCATTACTAAAACTCTCATGCATAAAAATCCATACCCAATACTAGAGAATACATATTCCAGAAATTTAAGCTCTAATTGTCATTGACCTATTGACTTGAACTTTAAAAATGTAAGTTGTGCTTTGCTTTGTCCCTTAAGTAGCACACCATAGGTAAAATTGACTCTCTGTCTCATGCAATTTCCTTATGATGATATTATATATGTTTTACATGTGATATTTTTGACTCTGAACTCACCAGGATTCACATCCATCAATGTGCCAGGGTACTTGTGCTGGGTCAATTGTATTGAAGTGGCTGTACCAAAAAACCTGCCAAGGTGTCCCATTCCCATTAAAGGCTTTCCACTTTAGTTCAGCTGTATTTAATTAACCACATAAGAAGAATATGGAAACATAACTATATGCATAAGAAATGATAATATGGAGTAGCTTTTCACTACCTATTGCGATTTTTTCTTTTGTGCTTCTAGTTTAAATAAGACAAGCCAAAGATAAATATTTTAAATTATTTATTTTTTAAGTTTGTGATAAAGCTCCTACATAACAATTTTTTTATTGAAATTCAATAATCAAAAAGTTGTATAAATTATATAGTTGACCTGATAATGGCCAGGAATTTAAAGAGAACATTCATAATATTCTCCCCTTAACATTTAAATTCAATCACCTGTATAAAAATATGCAAATGGGTTGCTGAATACACAGATCATTGCATTAATAGAACATAACATCTATAATTACATTTTTAATTTCCAATCATAATTGAAAAAATTAGTCTATCTGCTGCTTCTTTAGTTGCTTCCATCCACTAGTAAATAGATTTTAACAAGTCTTATGCTGATAAGATTTGGCTTGACTCATATTTAATCTTAATTATTTCCTTTTTTGTTAGCTGTACAGCTGGTTAATGTTTCATTCACAAGAAAGCACTGTTAGAAATTACCACTGAATTAACATATATATTTAGCACTAACAATACTCAATAACAAAAGCTTTCTTATTTAAAATTTATTTGACATAGCTCTGGAACCTTCATGATGAGATAGATGCATCTTCAGAATAATCTCTACAACTACATAACATGGTATCACACTTAAAATGGAAGGAATTCATTTTGTTTTAAATCTAATTTTAGAATATAATTTATGAGAATCACACAATCATACATACAAAACAGTTTATCCAGGTATAAGAGCTCCAATTTCGGAGATCCATGGTACAGTTACTTAATGGAGTTATGATCATATTCATTGCATTCAAACATCAAAATTCATTTTTCACTTTAAACAAACTTGTTTTGGTTTTTTGTATGCTGATGCAGCATAGTAAATTCAGTTTTGGATCCCAATATTTCAGAAAGGCAACCCAAAAATGAAGTCTGGAATAAGGTACTCAGTGCTTTGGTAATTCATGTTCTTCAATATTGGACAACCTTCATCTTTGAGCTAGTTCTTCCAGAGCAGATTTCCTTCCTTCCATTGACATATAAATATCTCCATCACCTGGTAGCATCCTGGAGCTCGAGGAGTGCTCTCCCTTAAGAGGAGAGTCATTTTCATCACAGTTCTCCTGGGGTATAACTTGCTTGGACAAGCTTCCCCCATCCATGGACATATACAGGTCTTCCTCTGGCACAACACTCACTCTTTTATATGATCGCCCAACATATTCCACCTGATCAGGAGAAAGAAGTGATTTATTTGGTTGATCATGGATCTCCTTATTTATCAAGGGTCGCATAGGAATGTAATTGGGTTCGTCTGAGTCTCTAGGCATGCAAAACCTTTCACAGATCATTTCTTGCTTTGCTAGTCGCTCTATATCTTCTAAAGTGTGACCACTCACTTCACCAGATTCCTGCAGGCAAGACTTGTGGTAATCACAGATAGCACTGTCTTTTAGCATTCTGTTACTCTCCATAAATTCTTCAAACTGTCCACCATACTTGTCATCAGTTTCCCTTACCCAAATATCATCATTTACTGTGTTGGTTGGTTGTTTCTTCCTCACCTTTCTTCTCCCCAAAGTCGAAGTTTCATAACTCCTTGAGTAGTTTTCACTATTAACAAGCCTGCCTAAAGATGAACTTTCATAACTTCTACCATATCTGTCACCATCAATTTGGATTGCCTCTGTCCCTCGCCTCAGAGCATTATTTCTATCAGTTTGCATGTCTACTCCTGTGCATGTAGCACTACGATAGAAACTACTTCCACCAACCGTCAAATTTTCACCATCATTGCTATCATCTGGCTGTATGGGTGAGAAGCTCAACCTACTCAAAGTCTCCAATGAACGATTTATTGCTTGCCTTGTTCTATCCTTCAAACTGGGAGAATCCTGCTGCTTGTTTGGCTCTTTTGAGAGCAATCTCATCAAAGCATTTCCAGGTTTCATCCATGGAAGTCTTTTGGTTATCGAGATAGGACTTTTTGGTGATTGAAAATTTCTATCTAGAGTATCATTTTTGTCTGACTGAAAAGATTTATCAGAGGAGCTTGATAGGGAATAACACCTTTCCATGCTATCAGTGTTGACTGATGTCAAACTTTCATCTAACTTGCTAAATTCAGTAGGCATGGGGGAAACAGAAAGAGATGCTTTTGTATATGGGCTCCCTTCTCTTTCATACCTACTTTCTGGAATTTCTACTCCCATTGGTGTGCTCTCCTTGTCTTGAGAACTTCCCTTTGAGTCAGGCATGGCCTTGTCATTATCAATAACTACAAACGGCAAATCGCGGTTCCTACCTAGTAATATCTCAGAAGGCATTTTGGATAATATACCACCATTTTTGGTGAACATTGAATCAGAACTACTGCATCTTTTGGCTTCTTTGAATGCAAAGAAATTATTCTTTGTTCCAGCAGAATCTGTGTATGTTCTTCCTCTACTCTGACAGTTAGGTGTCCTTTCTAGGTTATCCTTTTCTCCTTTACCCTTGGAATTCACATCGAGAGCTCCCAAAGATTTGTTCAAAATATTCAGTCCTGGCTTACAAATCTCTTTGGGTCGAGAACCAAATTCTAAAATTCCCAAAAATGATTCTAAATTTTTCCTCTTAGAGTTGCTACCAGATGATATCACACTGTCTTCTGGGTTTTGGTGGATTCCAAATGGTTCAGAAATTTTCCTTTGTAGTCTCCGTAGTGGCACTCCACCTTGGAAACCAGAGGGACTACTCTCTCTACTGCCATCATCATCTTCATCATCAGAGGCCGGGCAACTGTTGCTGCTCCTTCAAATATACATGATTCCTTTGTTAGTGTTGAAAAGGGTTGAGAGATTTGAATGTTATTATTATTATTGAAATTTTCAACGTAAAAGTATGATAGTGTAGTTAAAATTATGAGTCTATGCTATTAGATAGTGAAATTATCTTTAGACGTGGTAGATTGACCTCCGATAAGGTCAACATTCATGTCTGCTAGTAACAGACATGAATGTTGAATTTTTCTATGACAAAGAAACTCAACCTGAGACCAGTCTCAATTTTTAATGATTTAATTGAGCATAGTTGATTTGACATGGTGCTTATTTTCCTCGTTCTTAAAAATCAAAATCCTCCACCAAATACAGTACTATTTTCTTCAATGATTAACCATGCCATTGTCTAATTTTCAATGTCATTGCCGATAAATGTATATAAGATATTATTATAACTTTTAATTAAATGTATGAGAATTATATAATCAAATGTATGAGAACTTAATGATTATCCAGTCCTTTGTTCAAGTTTCAATTTTACAATCTTATAAATAAACCAATATGGACTTACACACCTGTGGACCCCTAAAAACCAAGCCAAATTCCTTTGTTTTCCATTGTACAAAGGGATGAACTGGGAAGGACTTCGGGGGGGAAGAGGTGGTGGCAATTGGCTTGCTTCATTTACATTGCATTCCTCCTGTCCCTGGGGTTCATCTTCAGCATTAGAGGCATTTATCAGCAAATAGTCTTCTTGAATTTCTTCATATATTCCAGATGCAATAGATTCACGCCTGTCTGTGTCCAATTCCTGTTCATGACTTGGTTCTTTCACCTTCTCACCTAACCCATCTTCTTTTCCTTTGACGGGTAAACATGCCAAGTCTGGAACTCCTTCCAAAGGAACTGGAGTGGAGAGCATCAAACCAATACCTGCTGTTATTAGGCCGCTTGCAACCTGCATGGATGGTTTCTGGCATTAGTATTAAATATCATTACTACTGTATTTGACCTGATATAGACAACAACAAAAATAAGATATTAGTTTGCTAGACTACCATTTTGCGGAAGAAATATTATTCCCTCTGATATTTTGGAATTATCATCTATCTACTTATAAAAATTATTTACAACTAAATTAAATTAAGTTGAATTTTAAAAATTTTGTTTGTAAAAATTCTAAAAGAACACCAAACTCAAACAATATATTCATCCACATTTATAAACCAATAGAGTAATTAATAAATTCATTTTCAGAGTTAAAAATCCCTCACCTTCCTCTAACTGCTCACTAAATCATACTAATTTCAGCTAAAATGTAATAAAATTGTGTAACTTTGGCTAGGCCATCATTTTCCTTGAGGAATCAAAATTCTTATGGATTATATTGGAGTTCTGTGATTAATGTACTCTCTCTTTTGTACACACCTTTCCACTGAGAGTAGATGATTCCTCCTCTTTGCTTTCTGATGATTCATTCAAGCTTAAGCCAGTAGCAGGATAGTCATTGCTATTTAACCTCAAAAAAGACTTAAAGCCACCATCTGATCCAGTTGCATATGCATACAAGCCAGAGGATGAGGAACATGAAGATGAAGAGGATGATGACAAGTAGCTCCTTGAATCATTGGACATTGAAGAGCATACCCCAGAGTCTGCAATTCCTGCATAAATGTGTTGTGGATCATATTCTTCAGAAAGTGATGTTTCTGTTTTGGATGATTCTGGATCTAGAGCTTCAAAGAAAAATAAGGAAATTAAAACCTTGTGGTATGGGCATCATTGAATATGTAACAAGGCATATTAATTTTTTTTTCAAATAATTATGAGTAGCTTGCTTAACAAAAATTAAAAATGGCAATTTGAAGATACAAATATGTAATAGAATTGATAATCCAATCCGCCTTGACTAATGAAAATTTAAATGCTGAATGGCATTAGATCCAAAGCATGGATATCAATGTTTAATGTCTATTATATCCACCAGGTAAAAATGATACAAACTAACCAATAATACGTCGTTGACATTTTCGATGCCTATGATGGTGCTCCAAACAAGATGCAGTTATTTCACTGTCACTTAAACTTCGTCTTCTATCCATCAAAGTAGTGGGGACGTCTAATGACTCCACAGATGAGCGTCTACGAAAACGACAACGTGAAGGTAATGGCGGCAGTGGTGGAAAACAGATGTGTGGATATTTTGTTGACATACATCTATTCTTACAAATTTCTGGCGATGACGATGACGGTGAACCTTGTTGAGGTGCCACTGAAGGAGCAAGAAAAGAAACTTATTTGGTAGATCAAGTCTGTTTACTTTAAGTATGATCTAAGAAACCAAATCTGGAATGACACACTTGAAAACACTACTTTCATCTTCATTGGGAGATTGACTTTATGTGAATTAATGTAAAAATATCATGTAGCTAAATTAATTCTACTTTCCTCTCATATTGCATACATCACTTCCTTACTATCAGTACTATGAAACATGCACTTCTAGTAGTAGTCAGAGGCTAGTGACTTCCCTCCTTAAGGGTCTGTATTAACAACTTATTTACGACCTTATATCACCCTGAAAGTAGCTCTCAGGCATGTAATGGGAATAACAGAGTTCAACATAGGAATGAGGAAGATTATTTATTTTAGCAGTGTTGAGATTTTTTTAGTAGTTTTTCAGGACATAATTGGATTTCAGAGTGAGTATTTATTAAAATCAGTACACAATCTGTTAGGTAGGATGTGATAGGCATTTTGCTAGAGAGAGTAGGCTACTGCCTAAAGCAGGTTCCTCACCAGTAATTCCCAAGTCTTACCCAATTTTTATTAACCACTTCTAATTGTGATACAATTATCTAGGACATTGTGTGCTTCTCACAACAACTACTATATATCATTAGTACATACTGCCAAACCAACAACATGAGTTGGTCTGTATGATATGAAATAAAACTTTTTAAATACCTATTCCAAAATAGTTCAAATTCAATGGTGAAATGAAATTAATTGGAGCCTATGGACTTTATTAATAAAAAAAAATCAAAGATTAATAAACCATCAATGAAAAACACAAGGCACAGCATGGAATTTGAACCCAAGGCCTTGAGGTGTAGGAAGTTAATTAACACTGTGATAACAGAACCACTAAGTTTAATAGCAATGTGACTAAAAACAGTAATGAACTGACCCCCCTACCCTGATGTGTGAATTTCACATGTCATTGGGCTTAGTACTGGGTTAGCTCTGCCCTCACCAACCAAACTGACCTTCAGGTTGATTAATGTGATTTTTTCATTCCTCTCTACTACCTCCTTGCTAGCTGACTCTAGATTTGAAATTTCCCTGATTAACACAAACCTTCTTCATCAAGTCTGATTTCCATGAAGTTTTACCAGTGGGAAAACTTATTTTCAATTATGAGTGGATAATTGCATTCCAGAAATGGAATGACAAGCAAACCAGTCAGAGACAGATGTGCAGGGGAGGGGGATTAAAAAAAAATATTTCCTCTATATTTTATAAGCCATGGATGAACTATGTGTAACACTGTAAAGTATAGAAGACATACTTACTCTCTGTATCATCAGTGCTATTATTCGAATATGACGACAACCTATATAATACTGGTCTGAAAGGTGGCACAAGAAGAGAACGGATACTAGCAAGCCACTTTCGGGATTCTTCTGCAGAGCGCCCAGATAAGAAAATAATGGGCTCACAACCAGGTTGTGGGAAGAGACCAAAAGCAAATGGATGAGACCTAGGCAAGAGAAACATTATTGATAAGCCAACCTATAAATGGTCCAAACCATATTTCAAAATTGGATTCATAAATTGATGAAAATTATATAATAACACCTTTATAGTCAATAAAATTTTTGATCTTTGTCAACTTAGTTCTTAATCTTACAACATTTATCCACTTCCATTGCGCATCAGAGGAGTGATAATATTCTAGTCATGGAAACTGTTCCATAAATTGTCAACATTCACCTGGATTGTGTGGGACAGACCAAAGCATCTTCTTGCCACTCCTCAACAACTACTACTGGGCAAGGGGCCGAGATACTGCTTGGACTGCTATCTCCCGTGAGCCTCACTTCAAGCCTTCGACCTAGAATGGCTGTTCCTTCACCATTTACTAAGGTAGGGTCAGATGAGACCAAAAATCTCCGAACAACCAGCCACTGTCTCCTCCATGCCTTAAAATAAGGTAGAATGTGCATCAGGACAGACAATTGGGTTGAAGATTACAAACAATTGGTATTAAAATGAATGAATTTTAAAAATTAGAGTGAACAGAAAGAAACATTTATGCACAATTAGAAATTTTATGAAAAATTAAAACTCTTAAATCTCTTGAAATGAATAATTATGTGCAGGAAATAAATCTATCAGTACCATTAATAAATATGCTTTTTCCCCCCTTTTCATGAATTTGCTAGAATAAATCAATGGGATTAAAACTCCCTCAATGAGTCATACACACAACATTTCCCAGTTACCATAATGAATAGGCATTAAATGCCATCCTCAGCTCATATTGTATGTAATTAAAAGTACCCATCTTACTGGTAGGAATTGAAATCTTTCAAGGGCAGATAAAATAGATTTGTAAATTAAGAAGAATTCTTAATTGCATTCTTACCTTCCATTGTATGAGCAGGCCTCTTTTCCGAGCTGCTGAAGGTACTTTTACATCCAAGTATCCCCTCAGTTCATCACAGGAACGCATTCCAAACATCATATGGGACCAATGACTAGATTTCACTGGAAATAATGTTCAAGATGAGCATTTTTTTGTTTTCAATTGACCTTAAAAATTATTTCAAACTTGTTGAAAACATAATTCTGAAATATCAAATAATGTTATGAATCTAATTATTATTTTTTATTAAATATGAAATTTTAATTACTCATAGATTGAAAATACATGAGAATAGACTGCTTTGATAAAATTTCTGCCCAAGGCTTAAGTGTTCAATAGCAAATGAATCCCTCTGATGCTACAAAATTGAAAAGCAAAAGCTGTCTTGTAAATGACTAGAAATTACTTTTTTCCCGCCAAACATATCTTCCACAATAGCCTATTGCCATGCAATATTGTATACCAAATTTCAAAGGAAGCTACACTTGAGCATGTACAGGGAGTTATGCAGTATATTTTAGGCTGGAGTAAAAAATTGCCCACGGAGTTCAATATCTATTGAGAATACAGGTACACCTGTTTCATAGGATATGTCCTTATTTTATCTTGTTTATTTCCTTTCATAGGATAATACCCTTCAAACTGTTAATTACTGCCATAGTTACTACATTTTTTTCTTTCAGTATCAGACTGAATTTAACACTGCATTTGCACCAAAAACATTAGCTTAAGGAGGGTGGCCATTTGATTTGGCTGTGAACCTTGCTGGGCTTTTAGGAAGTCAATGGGATCACGTGGCTACTTTTTTGCATTACCATGGTTAAAACTGTGCTTCCAGTTCTTTTTGGGCATGAGTTAGCTAATAGGTAGTTCAACTGGCATAGTATGCAAAAGCCAAACCCAAATGAATGAAAGAGATCTCATTATTGGGATACTCATCTTGCTCTCTGCTTGTAACCCATATATCACTGTTTAGGATCTATCCGAAAATTGGTTCGCTACTAGATCGTGCATAAAAGAATTCCATGCCTACCACCTTGGATCAACTGAATAGGTACTTGGCGACCTCTTGCCTCAATACCCTTGGTGTGCCTGTACTTCATATTGGGCGGGAAGGAAGAGCAGAGGGTCAGGGAAGGACAAAGAAGGGACACAGTAGTAGGATAAAGAGTGACGGTATCTCCCGGTGCCTTGGGGGAGAGAGAGAGGAGGTGAGTGTCCTAAGTATCCAATATCCTTAACACTGAATCGTAAATATCTTCCTAAAAAAACTCTAGAATTCCGATTTTTTACTTACCACCGGTTACGTCTAAATGATACCCTGAAAGCCACCACTAGGGTGTGAGGCAGGGGGTGTATCCACACCAGACTTGCATCGTCAAATTATACATTACTCGAATGTTAGAAACATATGGAGAGGTTATAAAACACAAGTGATTGAAGGACATTATAACAGCAGCTTTACATGCAATATACATCCAAGTATAAAAAAGTACTCTACAAAAGCAGGACGAGCTACTAGTAGGGGTTGCAATTAAATAAGATAATATTGAGGATACTAACAAGCTACTTAACATAAAATATTCTTTCCTGAGCACTTAATTCGCCAATTATTCGGATCCTTTATCGTTAAGGGGAAAAATAACATTTTAAACCTACCTATCCATTCTACAGTTCATCTCTCTGATCTTATTTTCGTCATCTCTCCCATCGTAGGTAGTACGATGGGGGTTAGTAAAATATGTTTAACATCATTAGAAAATATACCAGCTTTCAATTTCTGTAAGAGATGCAACGTATAAGTTAGCCTTCGGTTAATCAGAGATGTCATCCCTAGTTATTCTAATAATCCACTAAATCTACCAAATTTATCATAACATGGTTTAATAAATCTAGCTCCTCTTCGCTGTACGCTATCGGATTCCGAAATCCAACGCGCTTCGTGAGCATTCCATATACTAGAGGCATATTCTAAGTGCGGCCCGACTAGAGAAAGATAACATCACTCTTTTACCCTCTCGTCACATTTACCAACTATCCTTTCAATACACCTTAACTTGTTGCTAGCTTGGCCC
>LYUA01000680.1:60638-73191 GCA_002093875.1 Calopteryx splendens
ATGCAAATGAAGCAGGTTAAGAACCAAATATACGACCGTTCACATGCAAACCCTACCTAACTTATCATCTGTACACGCTTCAGTAAGATTATTGTGGTTCCTAATTCTTCTCTTGTTGTGGTCTTGAACTGTGTGGGTGAAGGAGTCAAAGTCTTAGCCCCACTTGTTCTGTCCTATCATGAAGTGACTTCAATCCTAATTGCTCTAACAATCCCGTCACGGTTACTCTTTTCTCATAACATTTTTTGCAAACCTAGCGGATCTCCTTAGAACTATCTAATTCCTAAATTATTTATTTTTCCGATGGATCCCTAACACTCGATGCATAATCTAAATGAGGTCTAACTAATGCGATATAGCATCTCCTTTACTTTTTAATTGCACTTACCCACGACCCGCCTAATGAACCCTTATTTCTTCATGGCGGGCCCGCATATTCTCCTGTGTGTTCCCCTCGAAAGATTTGGTGTGAGTGTGACTCCTAAGTATATAACTCCCTCTGGCTTCCCTTGTGCGGTTCCGTTGATGTCATTCATAATCGGTATCCAAAAACCATAGCTGATCATTTCCAGCGACTAGTTACCGCATTTAACATTTCAAGCAACACTACTGGTGTCAAAGAAAACATTTTCAATCGTTCGTTTGTGGAATCGCTATATCCTAGCAAGTTAAAAAAAAGTAAATTTGTGAACTTAATAAAAATTTGTTCTGCCATGACCGATTTTGCTCGTGACTTCTCTATCATTCCCCATGATTTCTCTAGGAAATAACTTTAACGGTGCATGTCTGGCGTGGAATCACACCCAGCCACACACCGGTAGATTACATGGTGCCATGTAGTACATACCAAGAAAACCCTGATAAATCATTGCCTGTGTCCATGTTTCACTCAAACCCAAGACTTGCTATATCTGTGCAAGTATATATTTCCTTTACTCGCTGTCAGTGGGCGCATCTGGAATCGTCGTGACCAACAATATAAATACTTGATGCCTCAAGCGACCAGATTTACAGAAAAAGTCAGGCAATGAACATGTTCGTGATACACTAATACAATTTTCCTAATCATCATATGCCACTTTTGAACAGGAACTGAAGTCAGAGAAGACTAAAGCCTTTCAATGTATGAAGCCTCAATATCATAGTCTGATGGGTCGAAAGTATTGTGCATTTTAACTAATTAAATTTGAATTGTAATTTTAGTTCAGCTCAGAGAAAAAAATCAATAAAAAATCATCATTGAAATTAAACAGAGCAGGGGAATCCACGCAGGTTTTCAACAATCTATGTGAATACATCGAAATGGCTTCTTTTCAAGAAGTTCCGCACCTGTGACGGCTGTATCTCTAGTCGGTAGGAAAAATGATAACATTTAAACATTTTTAATCTTGCAAGCTAATAATGAAAGCAAGAATTTTTTCTGGACGACCATCTAAGACAATTAATTAGAATTCCCACACATGGGAAGAGCTATTTAATATTATAAGAAGTTCAACCTCCGAGACGATGGAAAGAGAAAGTCACTTTCTCCTGAAAGCAGATACGCTCCTATTAACACGTAGTTACGGCGTGTCGCTATCTTCAATTTTTTCCGCAAGGCGCCTTTTGTTTCCTAGGACGACGTTTTGATTGAAATCAGAATCCGGGCTACAGACTCCTATCGAGTTTAAAGGAATGCACATTAAGCCTTCACTTAATGAAGTTGTCTTGGAATGCCTATTGCATTATTAAGAAACGATGTACGGGACATTCCAGGAGTGCAAGTAGCCACGAAGTGCCGCCGCAAAGCAAAGGAAAATGATGAAAACTTCCGTGATGAAGCGCAAGGTTACTTGTCCAAGGGAAAAGTTGAAGCAGTTTGTGTTTGGTCACATCTAAGTCTACGTGCTACCCTACCTCCACTAGGTTATGTGGTAGGGTGTGATTCACACCAGGCATGCACCATCAAAATTATATATAACCCAAATGTTATGGTAAATCGGAGAAGTTGTATAATTCAAAGGATGGTGACAATTTTACAAAATCTATGTGCACTTCAACTATGTGGACCATTTAAGTAGTGCCATTCCTTTAGTGCATGCCTGGTGTGAACTCGCACCCCAATGGTGGATTGCAGGGTATTATGTAGATATAGATATACAATATGTAAGAAGAAAATCCTACTCTACGCACGTGAGACGAGCTAAATCACACAAAGTAGGATAAAATAAAATGTATGACATTCGAAAAATCATCGGTGAAAATCTTATAGCGAACGAAAAAATCGAAGAGATGTTCTGTGACACTTTGGAGAGAGATTAAGAACGTCAAAGAAACCTTTAAAATTCCGGGAGACTGGAATGAGGTCGTAATGGCAGCCAAGAAGGAAAGATAGTGTAAATAATATAGTGGGTGAGCGAAATGCCTTGTGGGGTAAACAGCCTTTGAAAATCATCAACGAAGAAGATAGGTACACGGAGGGAACTAGCTGAAAGAGGAGTACATATACCGATGGACCATATAATAATGAAATACTTTTTTTAACTGTCAGAATGTCAATGGAATATCGACAGGGCTGAAACTTTCGTAAATGTGATATGCTAGTTGAAATTTAAAATGGAGAGGAGCATAGAATAATCGTTTGAAGGTGGAATATCCCAAGGGAAGAGAACACAATGGAGCCTTTCAATCGATGCCAGAAGGTTTGGAGGAGGTAAATAATGAGAGACCAACTGAAGAAGCTGGCAAATAATCAATAGAGGAACAGGAGAGAAAGTGGGAAAAAATTAATATTTAGAGGAGCCACTAATCACAGAGGATATATTGGATTCTAATGTAGAAAATAAACAAATACAAAGATAAAAGAACCAAAAGAGACCAGAAGAGAAAATCAAAATTAAAAATTATCGCAAATACAATTACCCTCAGCCAGAATGGAATACTTGAAGAATCCAATGATCTCTGATGTTATCGAGATTCCACATTCTTATTTGCGTTTCCTTCGAGATTTATAACATCTACACCCCAAGTACATTGTTTTTGTTTAACTTCCCAAGATGATTTTTCTAAACATAAATTGAAAATTGTCAGTAAAAAAATTCTTCTGGTAACGAATAACAGAAGCAATGAGACCACATGACTTCTCATATGATAAGGCGATAACTTTCACGTATATTTAAGATTCAAGGGGAGACCCTCATAAATTGCACCATTACAATAGCCAATTTCCTCTGGGTGTGGATACGCACAAGGGTTATTTTCCTTCCGAGAGTTAAGGCAACCAATCACATCCTCGTGCCAAGATGGAAGATGAATCCTCCTGGAATTCGTCGCAATTACCGAAACATCCTCGTCATTGCGAACGGGGAGCGTAACCTTCAGATAGTCCTCCTCTTTCACTTTTGAAGACAGACGTCAAAAAGCCAGAGCTTAAAATACCTTCCCAAAGCTGCGTTAAATTAAGGAATCCTAAATATATTTTATTGCGCAGGGCATGGCCAAAAGAGCACATACCTCCCGTTTACTACCCCATATCCTGGACCGTAAATCTAACATTCCGTTGGCTTAGAGTCTTTGACAGGGCATGGCGTTATATAGCATTATATTACCACCTTTTTCGAGGCGTGTAACAAGCATGGTCTCCGCTTAATTGGTTCCGAACACAGTCTCGTTATCTCTCCACGTTTGTTTTGCTCTCGTGAAGGGCTGTGGAAGAACTTTTGAATCCAATATAAGCAGCGATTGACGTAGAAGAAATATTAGATATTTTTTGGCTCACTTTCTTTTACAGAAAATTGTCAAGTGGACAAACTAAATAATGCAGAGGAGCGTTTTTGAAATTGATACAGCAATGAAAGAATAAGGGTTCCTCGGTTCCATTCTTTGGAAATTACCCCAAGTTCAGCAGTAGAATTTAACTCATTTTCTTCCAAATGGTGGACTTCCAAACCTAGGTAAATCAGTCATCGAACTAATTACTCGAATTCCAAAAATGTATTGAGCATTGTAGTCAAAAGCGTTCTTCCGTCCCCACTTGAAGGGTAATTCAAAATGATTCGAGAACTGAAAGTGCTCTAACGTGATATTTGCATACAGTAATAGGTATTTTGCACAGAAAAATATTATTCTCAGTCCGTAAAGACCTTTAGAAAATCTTATTTAAAACAACTCGTGGGCATCATTGACGAATGTTTCGGTACTGCTCAAATTTTTCTCAAGATATTCATGGTGGGGAGGAAGCAAAATGCGAAAAATTAAGAAATGTATATGAGTTTTAGAGTACAGTAGAGCCATAGGGAGAGACGAGAGACCCGAAGAACTGACTGATATAACGAAGGTAAAATGGAACGCAGAAGTAAGACCGGAGCATGAGGAAAGATATATTTACTTAGACATTTAAAACAAGTTAGAGCATTAAGATAGGGACGTGCAATGAAGTAGCATGGAAAAAATTGGAAATAATAGGTTCAACTGAAAACAATAATCACAAGGATTAAAGTTACAGAATTTTTCAGGATGATTGTAGGAAATAATTTTGTAACATAAAGGAGAATGGGACGGTACTAGTAGAGGGATACAGGATGAAAACTGATTCAGGCTAAGGGATACTACAAAGGTGGAAAAATCATTCTCTTGTTCAACCTTTTTGGACGTACTTTATTAATGAAAGTCTTATGCAACTGAAAGAGGGTGAGAATTCTTGAGAAGACTCGCGAGAAATTTAGTGCTAGTTCTTGGGCTTTGTTAACTTTCATTTCTCGGCAGAAGAATAATCTTATCTTACGTTGAAAGACCAGTACGAGTGTTGCTGAAAATTCTTCCTCTCCGGGTTAAATATTCATTCGTAATTCTTCATAAAACATTAAGATTATACGGTTGTATCCATTCGTCATCATAACAACTTCCTGAATGTGACCTCTGGATCAGTTCAGCGATTTCACAGTGAAATGATGCCGCCATGTGGAAACGATTGCATAATTTTGAATATAATTACGTTTTTAAACTTCAAAATAAAAATGTTACTCAAAAATTCCCTTCTTCGGTTGGAACGAACAACAATTTTAAAAGCATTAGCTGATCATCTAAAGGAAATACAGTACTGGTGAGACATTTGGCAAATGGAAATAAAATTAAGTGTGTAGTGATAAAGTTTTGGAAAAAGATTAGCTTCACCCTGTACGGCTATTTGATCAAAGATAGCGAAATATCAAGTATACTCTGAAATACTCACGACCTCTCTAGGGGGGGGGGGCATATTCGAGGGATGTCCGGCCACGCTGCAGCTGCAGACCGTTGTCTTTTGTGTAATGACGAATACGTAGTGTAGTACTCTATGCTTAGATCTTTTATGCAAGCGAAGCTGTTTCTGGAATGCACTTCCATCCCTTGTATTTTATAACCCCTTCCGTCAGTCAATTACATTCGAGTAACGTATAATTTGGACTGCTATGTCTGGTGGGGAAACACCCACTGTGATACACCAATGTGATGACTTGCACGGTGACATATAGATGTTGAAACTTAATTCCAAATACGTCGGGACCAAACGAACACACATCAACATAAAGGACATGGGGATACCAAAATCATGTTGAATTTATTGCTTCCTTTATATAGTGCGTGACTTCAGTGAAATGCATCAAATGGTGATAATCCACAAATGAAGAGGGAACGTTATTACACCACGTTAGCGTGTGTGCGTGTATTTAACATGCACGCTGGCTTTTGTTTTCATCGAGGATTTTCTGCCAAGGAAATTGAACTGACAATAAGAATCATTGTCATTATTAGCGCGAGCTGTTTCGGAGACGCCTAGGGAAAATGGACGTAGATATTGAAGGCGTTGAACGCGGTACCTACTCTTAACGACGGGGTTGAATGGCGTTTACTGACTTTGCAAATCAAAGTGGCAGGAGCAAATTCAACAAAAGTGCCAGTCACCTTATCACCAAAAAACGACCACCACTCGTTGAAAAAAATAAACGAACAGAGCATTGACCAACTCCAACGCTTTGGTGAAGTTTCCAAACCATTATGCGCCACCGCCATTCTAATTTGGCAAACGGCCCGTCTAAAAATAAATGGACCTCACATTTCATGACTCCTCTCCGGCGGAAAATGCTATTTAATTATTTCTCTACCCATATTTCCATCAACTCAGCTTTCTCATCGTCCATCACGAGGTCGTCAAATCTGAAGAGCATATTGGAATGCGAGAGTAGAACAGCGGCGGCGTTCCACATTAACTTAGCGTAGACAACAACTAAAGGTCGAATTAAGAAGACTATACGACTGCAACTGCGGTCCTACATTTTCTAACCTCTCAATTATATCACCCAAAAACATACTGACGGGTATTAAATAATTTTAGAAAGTATCACTGCATTAGGATTGTGGGCAATTTTTCGTAACTGATTGCAAGGCTCAATTTTGTATAGGCTGGTTATTGTAACGTCGTCCCCGGCCGAATGCGATAATGCACGTACGCTATCCTCGAGCTCCATAAAAACTACAGTTTTTTTAATTCGCATCTAGACTCAACTGAAATACCTGGGTCAAAAGTGAGCGCGCTAAGTTATAATTACGTACATATTATAAGGTGTCAACCATCACAAACCAGATGAGTAACCTCCCATGAGATTAACTGTTTGCTGATAAATTAACTTTTATACGGCATTGGCAACAAAAGTTGTATACTTCGGCAACTTCATTATTTCTGGACTATTTGGCGAGACAACAATTGAACACCATCCATTTCTGTGTTTATAAGAAGTCGTTACATCTCATATAAGATGAGGCTGCTAAACAAACGGTGGAAAAAAGTTACACCAGAAGCAAAAACATGAATGATGTTAGGCCAATAAAAAGAAGCAGTTTTAGATGCTTAGGGAACGTTGGGGAAATGTGAAATTTTAGTTTTCATTTCTTCATCTATCTATCATTATGTTAGTGTGTACTTACAGGAGTGTATAGGAATGATACTATTCTCTGCGCATACATTTTTGGCACCAGAAAGTAATTTTTATTACTTGCTTAGCCACATTTTAATTTAATTTATCCGTTAGTTTATTTTTATTGATTAATTTCTACGAAATGACGCAATGTCCATTCATAAATCATGATGTCAGGAAATTAACTGAAAAATGATGTGCACAGATATATATTTTTACCTTAGTACTTACTCGGTTATCAGGGTACGCACCTATCCTTGTCCAAATTTAAAACCACTAACTTCGTGTAAACAGGTGACCTTACAATCCTTCAAAAGCAAAGTAAAAAAGACCTTCGAATAACAGATTCTCCTTAATCACTTTTCAGAACATTAAATGACTAGCCAACTATTTGACCTAAATACTACTACAGTTTATGCTTGCAAAATGTCGGAATGTATGAAGTATAGCGTCGACCTCAATAACTCAGCTTAGGGAAGAGCTGTCAAATAGATAAATGAAGGTTATTGGATTGGTGTAGTGGCTAGCAAAATATACTTACCACCCATTCAGAGGTGTTAAACATGCCTTTTCCTTAAAATCATCGTAGCTGCGCGTGTGGAAAATCGTTCAAGTGTTGTATTGAACCTCATCCGAAATGTTACGCGACCTTTGGGCTGAGTATTTCGTTAAATAAGACGCTCGCTTAGGATAAAGCTGGCGATTTGTTTCTCCCCAATTTTCCTTGACCCCGATCAGCTGACCACGTAATTATCCTACGACAGCCTCTCCTAATTCCCTATGGTTGAAGGTATAAGCACTATAAATGATCTAAATATGATAAAAACCCTCTTATGACATATCGTCTTTAAAACAGACGGCCTTGAGTAGTTTACATATGAAGGCCCGCCAGCATGGTCATCTTAGAGGTCCGTACTTCTGCGAAGGCAACAGGTCAACTACAGGCCAGATGAGAAATTAAATTGGCACCGATCGGGCTACCCACATTAGTAGTGAGTAGTGTCTCGCCAGCTTCACCAGAATGGCGGCGAGTAGGAATTATCTCCTGTTCTCACCACTCTATCCTATTTCATTTAAAATAATGCCTAAAGAAGTTTTCTGAAGTTTGGTGCCTTAATACTTCACGGTTCCGCAAAATAGAATTCTTCAAGAAAAATAAACGTTAACATTTTAAATCGTCACAATAACGCATGTAACCGTCACACGTTTTTGGGTCACCTCATTATTAGCGTAGAAACTTGAATGGGATATAAAATCCCGGCCAAAACGGCGTGTTCGGAGTATTTACAAATCGTTGGAACTAACTTAGTGTAAACAAACTAGGCGATTTGATCAAAGGACTAATACGGAGACCAGTTGGCCTCACAGTCTTGTTTGGGACTCAAGCGACTTAATTTCCTTTTAGAAATCCGACATTCACAGCCCGCTCCGCTTAGTGGCATTCGCAATAGTAGCGCGTTTGCAAGTCCATTGCCTTTGTGTCCATTGCGTAACCTGAAACCAAAATATTTTCTTCGCAACTAGCCTTCGCTTTTGTATACGACTAAGCCTCTGTGCCTGTTTACTGAGTTGGAATTCTAGGTGTGAGGAGGACGGAGAAGCAGGTAAGGTAGTTGGAAACTATTTAAGATGCCGGGTTATGCATACAGAAAGTCGGGCATTCGCGTCTTCCATTGCAGATGGAATGAACAGAAAAATAAGAACTTCAATCCTACGGGAACGAAAGGTAAACGCAAGGAACGAAAACTTAACGGACAAAGGGAGAGAGATAGAAATGTTCAAGAGTTTCACTTTTCATTCTCAAGACAAGTCAAAGATTTAAATAGTTATTAGGTAGTTGAAACCCGTAGGAGTCTCATGAAAATAGGAGATCGCATGAATGACCAATTCAGTCAAGAGAAATAAAGAGGCGTGTGGTTTTTTTTATGAGATTCGCTGAAATTACAGAGAATATTACGAGAAGGACCAAGCAAAAGTCCTACATGTTTTACATTTATGCATGACATTTTTGTTAATATTATTAGTTCCGTTGCTCAGTTAAACGACTGCTTCAAATATCTTTACATTGTGTCGGAAATTATAGTTTGTAAGAATTTGTTATAAATTCGTAGGAATAAATTAACTGTTCAAATAGCAATAAATGGCATGGTCTTTTTTTTAGAAATTCACTGCAGGCATAACCAGGGGATTCAGCTATTTTAAACTAGGTACATGATCGGGTTAGTCCATTTTTTAAGCTATTTTAAGCAAGGTTACTCTTAACTGTTACATATCATTATTAACCTCTAGGCTTTTTGCACGACTTAAACACCATTTTCACACACGATATTCGTTTTCATATATTTCTTCCCCCCTGCATATGGTCCAATATTTATTTTATTTTCCTCTCGCTCATATCAGTCTTTAATACTTAACACTCAATATTTCCTCCAGCGACTTCTTCTCGCGTCTCCCAATTCCTCTCAACTTCTCCTCCCATACCGTGGGACATTTCTTCATTTGTCCCCCTCTCCCCCACTTTATTCTCTCCTATCTTTCCCTTTATCCTCATTTTAAAAGACTCCATTAAATTTTCGTTTTTTTCCTCAAATTCCACCTTTATGGGCTACACAACGTGACGCTGTGTACCAAAGTCATAGCTAATATTTTCTTCAAGTGCTTAAAAACAAATGATTCCGCAACGGCTAAAATATGTCGACTAACTAGCCTAACTGGTGTAACACTTGTTTTTCCATCCCTATATAATGCTTATTATCTTCATTCTCCATATCCTCATTTGAAAAAACTTTCAATTCACGCCCTGATATTCCTCAGAGACCAGGCGCGTATATTATGGAACTTTCCGATGCATTAAGTATCATAAGAGACCGTCCATCATTGCCTAATTTTGCACCTCATGACCATGGTCAACAGAGGATAATATCAGTGTAATGACACATCACATGATATTAACTCCACTCCAACAAATATTTTCTTGACGTCCGAGTCTGACATCAATACCTTTTTCGTCTTGACTTCTTTACACAAAGGTATCAATACCTTTCTCTAAATTTTTATTTACGTTAAAATTTTTTATGAAATTCTTATTATAATACCCACTTCCGTCCATATGATTGTCCATTTAGGTACGTGAAGAGCTCTATTTGCTCTATTTAAATGCTAACTTTTCCACTGACTTTAATTGGTATATTATCCTAAATTTCATTACCTATCCTTACCATTTATCTTCATCCCATACCTCTCACACTCTTCCTTCAACGTGCTCAACAATGAATGCAATTCCGTAGTGGACATACAAGCAAAAGCTTATCATTTGCAAAATCTGACTTAGTCCTTACAAGCTCTTATTTCTGCCATCAAAACCAGCCCACACCTATCTTAACATTTCCTTAGCATGTAAGTTTAAGTTTTTAATCTTTATTCACTATAAAAAATGTGCACCATTATTTAGAATAATGATTTAATTGTTCATACTGAGATAAAAAACACTTAGTAATTTCCACTCACAATATTTAATCTCACGACCAAGGTTCGACTTAGAAAGTCATCTTCAGGTTACCTTGGTCGTGAGAATCAAGAATTGTAAGTGGAAATTGGTAAATGCGTTTTTTACCTCAGCATGAACCGGTTCCAGAAATTATCGCCTGAGACTACCTTGTTATTCTTAGTCGGCGACTGACTCGCATTAGCCAAAGCACGAAAAAAATAACGTGTTCAAAAATAAATATCTAGAGTCATCTGGGTTTAGCGCTTGGCTCAAAATACCTGTGCGCATAATAAATCTACAATTTCAGGAATTTCTTTGTTCGCAATATCGATTTCCATAAACTCTTTCATTGAGCATTGCTTTAAAGCCTATTCTAATTATTTAATAATCTAGTTATTCTGGAATGCGCTAATGAATTCGAACGAAATACTGGAATTTTATTTTTCGGAAAAAGCACTCCCAGGACCTTATTAAAATAGTATTGCAGTCGACCAAGAATGCAGGGAACCTGTAGCCGGCAACGTTCGTGAGTTGAACAGCATTTTATTCCACGCGACGCGCGCTAAAATTTCCCGGTCGATCACGAAACTACTGCGAATCGAATGGAAATTGGGTCGCGGGGTAAGGAAGGTCGGAGAGTGGGGGAGGAGAGGTTGGTCTTCGTCGGGGGGACCCGGGTTTGACCGTAAAAGATTGCCTCTCGCGGGCGACCCTCTACTTTCGAGGACTCATTGCCAGGAGATGACGCCTTCACACGAGCCGCATGCTGGCACGGAGCCTAGGTTTTAAGGGGTGGCTTGGCGCTTCCGTGTGACGCAGCGTGGGAGGGGAGTCGATAGACGACGACCGATTACATCTCGGGAGGGGGAAGAAATGGACCAAGAACCCGTGATACGCGAAGCAGGTGCGAGTGAAAGTGGTACCACATCGGTGAATTCCGAGCCTCGTCCCGAAGAAGGACTTGGTCTAATTTACGACCGCCACTGCGGCCTGACCCCCATTCACCTCGAAAAGAAAACACTGTATGAGAGAGACGCCACGTTGGGCATCTCTCGTTGCTGTCAGATATCGCATCCCTGTTACCAAAACTTGCCGTCTTGCAATTTCATTTAACCACTCTTCTTTGAGAATTGGCCGTCTAATCCACTTTTAATGGATGTGCGAATTGAACATCAAGTCCAATTCGTCCTCTATGTGTACTTTCACTTTCACATTTCATGAATTATTTGATAATTTGACATTCTTCTATATTATAACGGCAACTAATCGCATGAATGGCGTTCCAAAGGCAGCCATAATCTTCCCTGACGACAATTGTGGATGGAAATTTGCCAAAACGATGGCTTTCCTCCATTTGGGAACACGCTCATTCCGATAGACGCGCGGTATCAACACCATTAGAACCAAACAAGTTTTTGCGAAGTCATTAGATGAGCACTTCTGACCTAACTCTTCACATAAATTGCATTTTCCCGGTAGTAGGCTGGAGGCCAAAGGTCGGAGGGAAGCTTGCAGTAGAAGTGGGATCAACGTGAAAATGTACATTCGTGAACACAACACATTTTTCTGGTCGACGAGATTTTTCTGGTCTCTCAACTCACTTCGAGATTCCGCGCGAGAGACAACATTGTTTAAGGTACCTAGGGAACCTCAAAAACTAAATATCGATATGAATATTCGCCCAGTTGATGAGTAAAGTGTCACCTCTAAACTAAAAATTAATAGCTTAATTCACGCACGAGTGACGCCGGGTGCTTAAGCTAATTCATGACAAATTGCAAGTGTGATTGAAATTTTTTTTCAATCCCACAACCAGGGAACGTGTGATAGATTCGGTTCGTCCGTCGACGGTCATACCATTTCAGTGATTTCTTATCCATTAGATGTCACTTATCTCCTATTCGAAAGATATTAGTGATAACTCATTCCTAGTAAATCATTGGAGTGCATGCATTATATAGCAGTGCCATGTACGCGAACAGGCCTCTTTCAAGTACTGAATAGTGGTGCACTTAAAGCTGTTTCTCACGGTCCATAATTAGTTTCACCTTTTGGATTACACGACTTTTCTTCTAGTTCAAAGTAATTAGTAGTCAGGATTGTGGGTTACATCTACATCTACATAATACCCTGCAAG
>LYUA01000680.1:84565-101086 GCA_002093875.1 Calopteryx splendens
TCCTCTCTTCACTCTTCCCTCCACTGTGCCCTCTGGCATATCCTTAAGTAGGCAGTTCTTCCTTATATTTATTATCTACACACAGCTATTGGAACAGATGAGATAGTACCTAGGTAGTCTCGACGAATTTCTATATTAGGGAACAATAAATTAATAACGTAGCAAGTCATATTAGTTCCATCTACTATTTCATTTCATTACTTGGAAGAATGTAAGCTATTCGTAATATAATCACTAGCAACATTTAATTAGTTCCGTGCAATTTCTATGAAGTCTCCCTTTAGAATTCAAAACCCCATTCGTCTCTAGTAAACAGCGTTTTTAATCTTTCGAGCTGGAGAGTAATCGAAGTCGCGAAGTATTCCTTTACATTCGAAAGTCCTGGCGATTAAACAAAATTTAAAGTTTTCAAGCAATATTTTTCAAATTCAGTTGCTATATAGGAATGACTGTTAATGTGACCAGAATGTTAGAATTCAGTGACTTGTTTCTTATCTATATCCCTGTAAAAGCGTAAGCTGAGCCACAATCGTCTCTCCCCCCCCCCTCTCAATTCCCTCCTCGTAGCCATTTAACCGAGATTTTTCCAGCCAATGAGTAAATGAAGAATTCAGTACAAATCAAGTGCGTCGCTAACGACAAATTACTGGACAAGAGTATCATTCTTGCCCCTCTGCATTTTCACTCCCCGCTATACATGTTGTAAATGTCACTCAAATACCAATCGATTAAACTCATTTGAGTTCAAAAAGTTGTGAGCGGTGGTCGCGCAAAACCTTTACGCTGCGCGCCGTGAGCAAAAAATGACCATCGTCAGCTTTCATAAATCAGGACATTTCAATCCAAGTTTCCAATCCTGAGCAATTTATTACTTTCATTCCGTTTTCGAACATTTGCGGCAGAAGTCGGTTCGTGAAAGCGTGAGAAGAAACCATTTATATGGCATTTAATGGAATAAGAGGAATGCTGTAAAAAACTGGAAACGCGGGTAGATAGTTTGTCTTTATCCATCTTTAGAGATCGTGATTTCGGATATTACACGAGCAACGCGCAATTACAAGATTTGAATAAAAACTTTAAACAAAAACATAATTTTAATTTCTCATGCGGTGACTCGTAAGGAAATAAATACAATTATTTGCTTTTTTTATCTGGTTCAAGAGGTGGGGAAAGCCCAGAGCAATTGCCCACGGTGTGCATTGGTCTAATAGTTGCACAAATTACCCGGTGACTAATGGCAGCAAGACAAGATTATGCTCTGTGACCAACCAAGCAGGATCGACTGAAGGTGATCCTGTTTCGACTTGCACAATCTCTTATTATTACCCAGGTCGGTAGTCGACTGCAACCAACGTACCTTCACCGATACATGATGGATAGTGTTTTTCGAGGTACACAGGACGGCCCAAAATTTCGTGTTTCTTTTTGATTAGACACTAACAGTATATGAATCACGACCAACCAACAGCCAACGCTGGAATCTCACTGACCGTCTGGCGTATAACACTAAATCTTCCGAGTTTTCGCGTTAGGAAGGACGCCAAATGTGGAGATGATGTCTTTCTATTCGATCACTTAGGGGAGTCGTGATGGCCTTATGGACTGCCTATTGTAGTGTTTCCCAACCAGTGTGAAGCGTCCCATCAGTGGGACTTAAAAGCCTATGAGGTGGGACTCGACCTGGCTATAGTGACGAGTATTATTGATGGTGATATTTTTGATAAGGTCAAATTTTTCCCTCCAACAAAATTATTTTAATTCATTAAAAGCATTATTAAATCGTTAAAATGAGCGACAATCATTCACTTGAGGTTGTAAAAACACATCAATTAGAAAAACCTAATTGTAAGCTTGATATGACACCTTCGTGGGACTTCGATTTCCTGATGAGATGCAATTTAAGTCGCAAGAATAATAAAGGTTAGGCGGCATTAACAAAGACTAGGAAGAGAGTGAATGCTCGATAACTGATATGGAATGTACTTTCACTCCTGTTGGAAGGAAACCACTTTGTTAGTGCCATATATTGTCATGCAATGCACCCGGAACATTAACTCTCAATGACCGTGATAAGTTAATGTTATTCAGCCAACGGCACTAATAGGGTGGAGGTGCTTAAGAACAGTACATCGCAATCTCACTTAAATCTTATGCCATAGCTCGAGTATTATATAATTTTACTTCCCCAAATTTCTCTGTACTTTTATTTTTCTAAAGCTTGACCACATGAAAGGTCAGAGAAAATCGAACAGTGAAAAGCTGTCAAACTATTAAAACCGTCCGTTTTTCCCTTTCACAATTCGGTCACAGGACATATCACGAAACAAAAGAATACAAGTACATCCCCTACTTTTAAAAATTACGAACGACTTTCTTTTCACTGCTCATGTCCTCATACCTCTTGCCACACGCCTGAAGGGAGGTGCTCGGGGTGCTGTGTGGATTTATAACAGTAATATAACTTAAAGATAGCAGCATTTTGAACTTTTCAATATTATCGACAAATATATTTTTTCGTTTTCAGATCCGTAGAGGATCCGTTGACACTTGCCTGCAACAAGAATTTTAAGGCGTTTAGGATTGTTCACTAGGAGAAACCTGACCCTACTGGAGGGGGGAGATTGCCAAACATCATCCCTGTTCGCACATCAATGATGATTTATGTATTTCATGGAGTGCAGCGCATGGAGACAGAAAACGAAAATCAAACGTTACATCGACTTAATGCATCGCGTGCGTGGAAAAGGTAACGTCGTGATACTTATCCATTCATACGTTAGAAGGAAACTGCCTAAGCACAAGGATTACTTTGTAAATCTTCACCCGATGGAGGACCAGAAGAAGATGAACGGGCCACATACTTCAAGACAGTGCCTATTGTAAGGCAAGAAAGAAAGAAGAGCCAGGAAAGTTAATCAAAAGGCGATGCTACAGTAAAAAGTGGGAGGGTTTTAAAATAATAATAAAATTGAGAATGTAGAAATAACCTATATTTTAATCAACGGGGAAATAAACACTTTGCAAATTCCCCAAAGACTTCTGTAATAACTGTATAATTGCAATAAAGAAGTAAAGAAGCTCCACTTGAATGAATCAAGTTGACACCCTGTTTTCTCTGCTCACTTCTCTTATTGTTATTATGCTCATGATATCAGAAAGTGATAATTTTTCGATATAACTTAGGTAAGTGTGAAGTTATCCAAAACTCTGCCGAAGATATTACTTCGCGCCAAGCACAACTAAATCATACCCCAGAGGACTACCAAGAGCAGAGATATATTAGTGTCTTTTCAAATTCCTTTAGCTGGTACCGTGGTCGGCGGTATGTACATGGTCTCCACATATCGAGTGGGTGACGATTGGATCATATGGTAAGTGTTCACATAAGGAGATATAAATTCCTACGAAGCATGATGAACCAGATAAATTAAATTTGATGGATGTTAAAAACAAGACCCGCGCATGTTTCATTCATTGAATGATTCAATCCTAAATATAGGATGATACATTTTCTCCTCCCGAGGTTGGTGACCCAAATCATTGTATATTCAAAACGTTTTCCAACTCTCCGTCGTTCGGAGGGGGGGATGTTAATGGAAAGATGATGGCTATTAATTTAGTACACGCACACACACACAGAGCCATTGAGTTTGAATATAATTGCATTCTGTACGCGAAAGAAGACGGAGGCATGAATTTCAATGGCGAGGATGTAAGCAGCAAGGGGGAAAATGGAAGCGACGGAAAAGGTCTGACGAAAAAAAAAATAAGGCGATCAAGCGGAAAGATAGAGTAATCACTGCTGAAGTACTGCGAACGAGGTGTGTGTTCGAACATAAGAATGCAGTTAATGGAAATGCTCAAATTCCTGTGCAACACATTTCGAAACCAGGCTCCGAAGTCTAAGCCTGTAGTTTCTAGACCTTCGAGCGAAAGTTAAAAAAATCAATTTTTTAAAAATTTAATACTTGGACGTTTTAAGTTTCCGATGATGAACCATTGCATCCCGGCTCAGGGTCGTACGGTTCGGTGGACTTAAACGAGTCGTGCACGGCTGGGTGGTTCATCCGGTGTGCCGGGAGCGAGAGAGGGTGTGGGGATGGCGGAAGGAGAATAAAAAAAGGAGCATAAGCACGGGAGCGAAATAGATTGCAAGCAGGAGGCTAGACTTGAGTCCACCAAATAGGGCGGTGACTTGACTGAGGAAACTTCAGCTAAAAAAATATTAGAAATCGATAACTACAAAATACCTCTCCAGCAAAGCAACTTAACGATGAGTCGAAAATGCTCCTGCAGGCTCTCTTTGGCTTAAGCATGCCCTAGGAAACATTAAGGATCTTTGTAGAAAATATGAAATCATTTTCCTAGTAAGGATTAACCTCAATGCTTCCGTGGATAATTGAAAAACGACCATGTTACGAGACACTAAATTATGCTAAGTCTGGGACGAAGCCTAAACCACTTTTATCTAACAATACGCTTCGGAGAAAAGTACGTTTGTCCTTCAACTAATCAGGAGATTTATCAATCCGAAAGTAGACATAATCAACTCAAAATGTTTTTTCAAGCAAAACATAATCCTTCTCCGAGTCTAATCCATCCCTGAACAAGCTTCGACTTAGGGAACCAATAAAATTTACGGTCTAAAGGTATGTGATCAATCAAACACAGCTTCCGTAATAATGGCTTTAGAGGGGTTACCAGCGTATCCTTTGTTTTTCTAGATCATGAGAACAATACCTCACTCTCTACTTTCTCAAATCGAATGCATTTTATAGAGCGAGTAACGAACACGGACCAAATGAAGACACGTTATAGGTAGCTGAAATTAAAGTTTAAATCAAAGCCTTAATGATCATGTCGTGCCGAAAAACTGGCCCACGGGAAAGCTAGCATTAATTTTTTAGAGATTCGCCATGGATGGAAACTCGCAGTTTATTTATCTATTTTTACATAATAGCCCCTCAAGCCACCGCTGGGATGTGTGGCAGGGGTTTAATCCACACCAGACCTGCAGTAAAGGAATGACATTACTCAAAGAGGTCTTACAACCCATAAAAGGACACACGCAATTATAATACTCAATAACTTAAGCGTCACATGCAAGTACTACACACGAAGGTTAACGCGCAACTACGTTTTATTCTACAGAGAGGAACAAATGAAAAACCAGCACTACATACTATTTATTCATACGAAAAAGGCCAAACACAAATGGAACAGATTAAGAATAACATGCAACCAAATACACCAACGTTCATATACAACTAAACTAGTTTTTTAAATATTTACCGGCGGTTCATTCTATCTCACTTATTTTATCCGAGTGGATATCTGTGTGATCACACAGATTGGACTTAATTACCCGGCCCCTCAAACGGGCGCCGACTTCCACCGTAGTGGCTCCATCCACACCGACCACACAACCACATTAATCTCTCCTGTCTCAAAAGAGTGATCACGAAGAGTCCCAGGAAGGAGACGGGAAAGGGTATGACCAAAATCTCAGCGGCACCGCTGCTAAAATATAGTTCAGGAATCCGCGCGTGCCGAGTGGTTGAGGCGACAAGGACGAGGAAGTGAACGGAGCCGAGTTGGGAAGCGCGACCCATCCTCGGACAGATAAATTTAGAGCGAAAAACAAAATGCACTCGACTTCGTCGCAATTTGCGGATGGACAAAAAAAACAGCGAGTTTGCGGATGCAGGAAGGCTGCGAGACGGTCAGTCTTGTGACTTGAGGAAAAGGAGATCCAGGGTCAACAGCCAGTAATTTGATTTTTCTAGGTGATGGAAAAAGTTAGTACGTATCTTAAAATGCAAATAACTTATGAACTGGAAATGACGTATTTTTCGTCTTTAAGCATCTGGAACACCCACCGAATCGCTGAAACCGAATTTTTCTTTATGCTATGAAAATTTATTCCACATTATATGCATATTATGTTCTTAAAACATTTAATGACAACTAAAGACAGTGAAAATTTGGAATAGGAAATACCACAACAACAACGCGCAAGGAGAAAAATTCCCCGAAGCCGGCCAATTAGATCTATCGTTGGCGTTTTCCTTTTTAAGTATTTTTACTTCCCACAATTTTTTCCTACCATACCTTTTTCAAGGAAAAAATCATTTATTTATGTTTTAATGCACCATTCTCGTATATTTGAAAGAATATGATTCAGATTACACGATGAAAAAAATACTTATTTTGCAATTATATATATTGGACTTATTCTAAATCTTATTCTAAAGTTCTAAATATGATTAAAAAGTATGAACAACAACACTCGCTGGAAGAATTCATGGCACTTCACTATCTCGTCCGTAAACCCATGCACTCGTGATCTCCTTTCGGTACTTGAAAACATTTTTTTTATGATTCTAGCGGCCATATAGCGGCTCTAAGACTACCAGCTCCTGTAACGAGTGAATCATCGCATATGGAGGTGGGATTCAGAATGTTTTCAAGTTTTAACGTGCAAATTCCGTCAATTAATGTGGGTTCGTCGCGTAATTAATATATATTTGCACCACAGCCGAGAAGAAACGATTGCCCCGCCGCACCAATCAGGGCCCAACTGCACTAATCCTCCTCCAAATATGCCAAACTGTAGTTGGGGCAGCCCCTGTGGGGCGTACCGAAATCTATACGTACACAGCGTTCGCCGGCGCAGGCCGTCACAACACAGTTGGGGTCTCTTCCACCGCAGAGGAACGGGAAGCCTAACCCGAATGATGTATTTGTGCGGCGTTGATAGCAGACACCACCTAAACCATACGGCGCGGTATACCAATGCTTTGAGGTGGCAGATTGGTAAATTTGGAACCAAGCACCCTTATGAAGCAATATCTGGAGGGAATTCTGGCATCGTCGAGTCCATGTGGAGATGTCTATTTCGCGAACGAAATGCAAGAGCCTGGCTAATCAATCACGCGTCTATTACATTGAGAAACGGTATGAACTGAAACTCAGAGGTTATGAGAAGTCTGTGGGAAGGCGTTGTCTCCAACGATTCATTCATCAGCCTCAACACAGGTAACAGAGCCATATCACGTAACCTACTTATAGGTGCCTTAATTTACATGAAATGGTCCTTCCAATATTTTGATAAAAGATTACATTATCGTCTCGGTATTCAGAAATAAGGAATCTATCATTTGGAAAAATGGAATCGAGATTTACACAGCGGCTATAATATGCATTTTATATCTCTGTGCGGTCGTTATTGCGGCATATTGAGACCTACTAAACATAGTGGTATTGAAATCCGAACCTACGATTACTGTTAAAATATTCACTATGAATTTACCGCTACTCGTTCTCCTCAATGATTTTATTTTGAGGTTAAAAAATGGAAAAAATCGACCAATTTGCGGGGTGTTGGTATTAGCATTTCATCAAGCCTCAAAAAAGTAAATCAAGGAAACACACGTTCTTCATTTTGTCACCTTATAATGCTCGCTTAGCCGTATGTACGCAAAATTTCTCCGTAGTAAATTTCCTTAAATTTACATTTTCACAACATTTAATGATACTATAATGCATATTGCAAAATATAATAATAATAAGTGCAAAGCTATTCGGTCTAATGCAGTAAAAGGAAATAGTTGTGCAGAAGAATACCATTACATTAAGATGGAGAAACGTGTTGCATGCTATGCTTTAAATGCTCCTCCTACTCGGCCTTATAAAGCATCATACTCACTGAATTTATAGTGTTGGAGCCACCTGTGTAAGGATTTTATATATTTTCAACATTTTCGCTTGTTTCGTCGTACTTGTTGCCTGCAAGCTTTAACAAAGCTAATACTTGCTCGTAATTATATTTTAAACAATAATAGCAGAGTTAAATGGTACGCTAACGATTAAAAGCATTTTTATCATGATCTGTGGAAATGTTACAGTTATTTTATTATTTTCAGTTCCCCTATTCGACACCTTGCACGCCGTCTATTGCACCCCGCAACATGTTTATCAACATACTACGCTTTGAAATTGCTTATAAGCAAATTCCTCTATCAGCGGTTACAAATATATGCCGTTAAAAAATAAAATATGCCTGATAAAATATTATTCAAGTCAGCATTAACTATAAATTAATGGCTCAGACTTAGGTATTGAATCTTGCCAAATCACCACGTTAGCACCAAAGAAACGCTTTTGTTGAGAAAACCTCCATTCCGCATAGAAGAGGAGTTGATCAACTGGTAGAATAAGCGCCGAATTTTAAAGAAATTAAAATAGATTAATGGCACCGAGATCACACATTTAGATATGCCCCCATTCCTAAATAGGGAGAATAATTGGGACAGCAGTCAAGTCGGAAAATGGCCAAAAGAAGCAACACTTCAATATCCCTGTAATTTTTTTCCTATAGGTTTAAAAATAATTATGTGCGTAATCAAATACCATAAAATATATAGACATCAAGTAAGTCATAATGTAATCCCATTGTCCCAGGACTGGGTTTCAACATGCCACACGGGAAACCCACAAAAACCCTCCAATAAGCTGCTTCCTTTTCCCATAAGCGTCACGCAGACGACTCGCGAGTCTTCAGCGTGAGTAAAAATGAAAAATAAAACTTGGGCACCATCGTCGAGAAGCGCCTATACCTATCAACCAAATGAGTGGTGAATTTAATCGACATTAAATGGCGCGCACTGGAGCAAACTCAACCCATTGCTTCCAACCCATTGGAATGGCTATTTCTTATCATATTCATTCAGTACCTCTTAATGAAATCCATTCGATTCACTATTTCTCCCTTGAGAATTCTAATCGTCGGTTCCCACTACCAACGTACGCACCAACGTAACCATATACCAGAATTCCCACTGCCTCTTGCATTACCATCGTTTCCTCACGCCAGGTTGATAATGAACAAGCACGTAAATCTCAGGTCGAAGTAGAACCCATAAATATTTCTTGTTTTATACGATTTTAAATGTTTTTTTTGCAAAGTAAGTGACAATGAAACTCTCTATTTGAAAAATTGACTTCCTTATGTACTCTTATCCGTAACAGTGGTTTGCTCACGCCAGTCCAAAGAAGATCTCTTACGCCTCGTTCAAACAAATAAGACTGTTTGCTTATACATTTTGAACTCCTGAGTTTGAAATTAATTACATGCCATCCCGACACAATTGAATTTACGAAAGAGTAGTGGAAACCCGGGATGTGTGTTCCCCAGAACACGAGGGAAGCAAAAGACCATCGAAAAATTCAAAATAATTGCAACACTCCACGAAACAACGAGAGCGGAAAACTCACTCGACACAGAAACCCTGGCAGACTACTACTTTCATTCAACTTACACGACGTCATTTTACGAATTAGCCCACTAATTATATCCACCTCAATTCGGCGCAATTAAAACATCATATTGCCTCAGTATAACTTTTAATATAAACGGCACTAGGAAACAACGCGTTCCACTTTTCCATGCACGCATCCTTATCACGTGGACGACGATACAAGTACAAAGTATCGAAGAATCGACGTCCAACCGTCCAGTAAACAAACTCTGTCCTCCGCCATACCGTGAAATTACTTGAAAATAGCGCACTCCGAAACTACACCAAAACACATCAGTTATCCATCATTCCACCGACGCAGGGTGGCAAGATTCCCAAGCGTTCGCCCTCCGTCCCCTGGCCGTGGACCAAAACTGACGTAACGCAGCATCCTTGGCCTCCGGGCGACGTTAAGGAATTCACCCGGCGAATGATTGACTGAAATTTGAGTGAATCACTCGTCGTGCACTTTCCCTCGCGAGTCCAGCGGCTCATCTGTCGCGGTTGAAGTTTGAGCTCTTGCGTTGCCACACGGAGAAGGTAATTGTGGTGGTAAGGCCATCTCGGCGTTACCATATCCATCCGGAAGTGGATCTAGGCAGTCGACGGTTAAATTTTTCATTATGAGTAGGGGATTAAACCAATGACGAAATAAACTAATATTTCTATACCACCTATATTCGGCATAGGTATGACTAAAAGTAAAAGAAATATAAGAAAAATACTGTTTAGAAATTTACATTAGAGTCAAAATTTAAACTTCTCGCCATGGAGTCCATTACATAACACATCATAGAAGCATTGTTTGCGATATTGTATCACCACACTACAAGTTACGAGAAGGAGAACATAAATCGCATTATGGTGGTGTGTTGTAGGGAACTATACAGTGACCCCGGAAATAGAATGCAATTAATTCTACTACAAATAACGCATAGAAAGAGCAGCTTTGGAGAAAGTAAGTAGTCAATTGGAAAATGTGCGAGCATTTCCCTTTCTCAGAGACATTCATGCAGCCCCAACGTCCAAAAGAATTAAGGAAAACTCGAGAGTTGATTCTAAAATCCTGATATCTCAACCACTTCCTCCTCATTTCATCTCCCATTTCCAGTGGGCTAAATGAGTAATTTGAGTCATGGAATGAGCATGAATCACCCGAATAAAGATATGATATTTGAGCATTTAGTAGCATCTCGGGCAGATGCACTTTCAACAGTATGGTACATTTCGGGGGAAAGAGTTTTGATCGCACGACGCTAAAACCCGCCAACTAAAACCAGTTATGCAAGAATTACAGCCTTATTCCCTGGGCGCACATAACTTCCATGCCTAAAAATAGTCCAGCTTTGAGCATTAATATTTTCATGAGCCGTTGTGCTTCGCAGGAAGAATCGTCTCCTTCGGAGGAAGCGAAAATAAGACAAGGAACGTCATCTTAGACCTATATTTAGGTCCTTCACTGAATTAGATTTCTTAGGTGCGGAAAGCGCAGTTATATGACGAGAAAGCAATCTAAGCGACCGACTAGCGTTTCGGCCTCGGATAATTTTCTCTCATACGAAGACCCCATGACGGAATCCTGTTACCACCCTAGACGTCTACTAACCCTCGGATTTTGAGAGGCAAAAGATAATTAACATAGGATGGGGTGAATTATATCCAAAAGTTAATTTAGGAGAAAGATAAGCCGTCGTGAACTAGTTAAGCCTAACTTAGTTTTCCAAATAAACTCATATTTTTATCTCATACCAAAAGCGATGCAGCAAGTCTCTTAAAAATTAATTTATAACTAAATACTCCTACTAGTAAGTCCCCTCCACTTGCGTGAATGCACCCGGTATTTGTCGCATGAGGTAGTGTCACAATGATAGTGCCTTCAACATTAAGACGTTACGTTGAAGCTGCAATCTGAGAATTATTGTTTCAATTCGCAGGACACTGAACCTCAAGTCTCGGTTTTCCAGTCCACTTTTATGGCATCAATAACATTAATCAAGTTTAAAGATATGGATTGACGTTAGAGACGTTAATCACTAGCTGCTACTATTTCTCACGCGGTGGAACACACTTTAAGTGTTCTTTGTAATCGTGATATACTTAAGTTTAGGCTACAACCGCGAGAGTTGTCGGCCAGTAAAAAGCAAGCACTTTACCCTGAATCGAAAACATCTTATTTTTTAAATTTTCTTTCAATTCTTGCATCAACCTGAGAATGAACTTTCAACTATTGGTTGCGAATCTAGCTCTCGGAAAATACAAATAACGGGGAAAATATTACACGTGGACAAAAATTCGCAACTTAACTTTAAGAATTTGTCCAGGGGCACATTTCTCATCGATACTGCCGAGCGAAATAGCATCATCTATTGCTGCCGAATTTACACCGTCAATTTTTTCACCTCCCGTTTCAAAAATCATATAGCGGACACGTGCAAAAGCAGTTTTTCTTTACATTCAGGCAGAGTCATTACACATCCTTAGTCTAAACGAAACCATCTGTTCCCACATAAATTTTCACAGTGGCCGTCAAAACTTGGCGGCCTTGATAGTCGCGGTGCGTGGGGCCAGTCGCCCTGGGATCCACGGGGGCTAGACACATCGTGGAAGTGATTCCCGCAGGACACGGGTTAATGCGCACGGAGGAGAGAATATGCAGAACGGAGGAAGGGAGAGGTTGCCATTACACCACTAGGTTGCACATGTTGCGCTGAGTGTGTGACCCCCGCCGGTTTTTAAAAGTTTAAAACCCCGACTTGATGAATGCGCCCCCCACACCGGAATTCTTAATACGACCTTCGCGTCTTTTATTCACCGTGGCGAACACTACCTCTACACAAAGCTCCTCCGACAATATATTAATGGCTCCGCGATGCAAAAGCATCCGATGCTCAAGCTACAAGTTTATGTACAAGACTTCTACGATCCCTCGTAAACGTAATATAAAGCATTCCAAACCGCAACACGTAAAATATAGCGGTGATAAATTTCAAAACCGATACTTCATTATCACATGAGGAAACAATAAGGACTGCTTATTTACTCGCAAGCTTGAAAAACGGTCCCTACTAACCATTAGGGACCGCTGGAAGTAGTACCAGGTTTCCGGTTTTTATTCGACTCGGGGATTCGCTATTAACGTGCAACGACGAGCTTTTATTATACGAATCTCTGGCCACGCGCACGCGTTAAAATAATCTAGCGAAAATAGGGCCAAAGGAGCCATGTTATCTGCGCGTGAACTTCGGAACCAGAAAACGGAATTTATTTTGTTTTGCATCGGGGGCACGCCGTTAAGCAGCTCAAAGTTAAGACTATTTAAAAACGAAAACGTCAGGAATATTCTACGTCAAGCTTCTTCGTACTTAATCGAGCCCTATTCTTTGACTCAATAATTCAACGAAATAACGCATAACTAAGATCTAGAAAATGGTTCTTGTGAAAAAAATCACTGCTGCTTAACTAATGAAAAAATAACTTTTTTTGGCAGCAGTCGTGGGTGGCCCTCCCCCTCTGGTCAGAAGCGGCAAACACAAAACCAAAGGGTCAGGAATCCACCCTACAAGCCCGAGTGGATTGTGGGTACCTACTGAGTGAGTGCGCATCCTTCCCTCAAGAGAGAGACTTTTGCTTTCACAATTTCCTGCACCCAGCACAATGGCTCTCCAACGACGCGGCACCCTCGCGCACACTCATCCCCGGCGCGGCGCGGAAGAAGACATTTCGAGGCTCCTCGTTAGCATTCGCGGAACCCGTCATACAATGCTGGCAAATGACTGAGGCGGATGTTCTCCCCGAGATAGTCTCGCATGCATATGTGTGTGTCCGTGTTTTTCTTCCTCCGCCGTCTCTACCCCCGCCCGTAATCGAGCCAAGCATTCGAGTTTGGAGCGTTCCTATTCCTGCGATTTCATCAGACCCTGGGGAGATCAGGCGGTGCATTACGAAACTCGAAAAGGAAGAGTGTCTCAGAAACGAGGGTTGAAAACCTCATCCATCCAAGCCACGTCTCTTACTGAGTGCACAGAGGAGCGTTCATTATTATAATTACATATTTATTTATGTGCACAGATGCTAGGCTTAGCACATCGCTCACTCTAATGAAAGACGTTCAGAGAACGTGCTCTTCTCGTGGCGATTCCTTTTAAGCTTATTCATTCGTGAATGGCAGCATCGGTAAATGATATTGATTAAAAATACAGCAGCGTGCTCTTTTCTACAAGTGGAACATTGTAAAATATGACCCACATTGGGCGGGCGGATGGGTGATAAGCACCAAGATGAAAAATTTCTTTTGAATACAAATACGATTGTGTTATTGACAGATTTTACGTTTAAGAGTTCGCGGCATTAGCCGTGGGTTTCATTCGCCGCCACTTTTGATAACACAAATGAAATTGCAACGTAACTGATTCTGCGAGACAATAATGTGACCATAATTTGCACAATTGCAGAACACATTGCCTTCGTTTGGTCCACTCCTAAACCTCAGGTTACAAGCGCCGTCCAGTATATTTTTCAATTGTAATATCAAATGCTCTTCTCCCGCGAATTAGTCCCTGAAAGGCATTAAATTCGAAATATATAGTAAGCAGAGCCAAGTAGCAATTGACGGTAATTCATCGCCAAGGACATCTAAAACACTCCATTCAAACAGAAGTACAAATTGGATGGAGAGGACAAATAAGCCTCCATGGATTAAAAAAATAGATCAAGACGCAACAACCAAGCGTAAGAGAAAGTGCACAACAGTTGATTAATACTTTTTTAAATAATTCCCGGAAAACGGCAACAGCGATTGGCCAGGCGCCCGGCTATATTGCTCACAAGACGATCGAACGGAGGTTCGCCGATGATTGGAAGCCTATGATGACAATTGACGAACCCCGCATAAACAGCTCAAAGGCTTCCTTTGATTGCAGCCGTGCATCTGAGCAAACAAGTCGCGTCATCCTCAACCGAAGTTCTGCTCAGTTTACGACGTTCCCGCGAACGAAAACGGATAAAACCGCCAGGCGGCACCTTTATGCAAGAGGAGGCGGCGGTTAGTGTCCTGCGCCTATTTCCCTCGTTTTTATGGGGTTTAACACAAATTAATACCTACCCTGATCGTATGCTAATGAATACCACACCATTTATTGTTCTCCCAAACATGAAAGATCACATCTACATAATGCATAGTAATGCACCATTTGCAGGAGGCATTGGGAGAGCAACCATCAAGGAAAAGCAGGTACAAAAAAAATTCATACTACAAAATTATAAATGATAATATTCAAGTTAAGCTTGGTAGGAAAACGGTCGGGAAAACATCGGTCAATCAATCATTAGAATAATAAAATCTGAAGTTAAAATACGCTAAACAAATGAGATAGATATAATATAATCGGATAACTATGAATATTACTGTCCATGTTAAGCTTGGAAAGAAAAAATAGGATGTACACTCTCAGCTTCATTTGTTCGAGTAGCATCCGAGGAGAGATAGTGCTTTAACAATGCCAAGGAACTTCCTCTCGTTTCGCGCAATTTTTTAACGACGTTCGTGCAGTCTTTTTTTGCATTTTGTCATGACAACCGTGACACAGCACATCACGAGGCTGAGCTCACACACACACACCACATGTCTGTGTCACGTAACGTCTAATTATTTCCCGTTTCTTCCGAGAAATTATATGATCTTCAAATATGGATCTTGAAGAAGTCCTTGAACCGAAATTGAGGGGGGAAAAGGTCTCATCCCTGACCTTCTGAGCATCGAGAGTGAATGAACAAATCGCCACGACCGAAATCGCTCCAAAATACGTTACGCGCGTTATGACGAATGGTTTGTCTGTATAAAAACATTCCCACTCATGAAAATGAAACTGTAAAAATATGCTAAATTTTAAGATTAAAGCCATGCGAAGCTGTATATTTCATAAGCGTATTAAGGTGATCAAAATTCAATTCTATATATTGCCCCCATTCAAAGAAATGGAGCATGCGGTGAAAACTCAGGAGAACAACAGACGGATTTCATGAACGACAAAATCTGCGACCAAACTCGAGAAAAGAGGCCAGATTGAATCTGGACTCCAGGAATTCTAGTCCATTCCAGTTTCTTTTATTAATCAAAAGCATTTCCTTGCCGGATCAATTTTAAGGGAAAGTGGCATAATGCACAATGAGGCTGTGGTGGACATGTGCCCCTACCCCAATTGTTTCCCCCATCCCTCACACCCCATACCCCTGTTCGCCTTAACATCGAAAAGCTGTTTCTCGTGATCGTTTTGGTCTTACGTCAGGGAAATACAAAACGTCCAATTGCACATTCTTTAAAGTAAAAAAATGGCGATAGTGTTACTGACAGCATACACAAGGCTAATATCCTAAACTATTTCTTTCATAGCGTCTTAGAACACATCATTGTTAATGACTAATATAAGTTGAAGAATATTGAACCCTTGTCGACAATAGTAACATACTGTATCGTAAACAGCACGGGTTTAGGAAAATCAGACTATGCGAAACGTAATTGGGCCTTTATATTCACGATATCCTTAAAACGGGGGAAGGGAATACACGAGTGGATGCTGTATTTCTAGATTTAAAAAAAACTTCGACAAGGTCCCTCACGAGAAATTGATACACAAACTAAGACAATATGGTATTAATAAGAATGTGCAGAGTTGGATTAGGGAATTCTTATCGAACCGCAAACAAAGAGTAGTTGTCGATGGGTTAAGCTCATTAGAGGCAGACGTAACTTCAGGAGTGCCACAGGGAAGCGTCATATGGCCTATACTCCTGATATATACCTATTAACGACCTAAGTTTACGCGTAAGCAGTAACATTAGATTATTTGCAGGCGATACAGTAATAAATAGGCGATACAAGCAGATACAGAAATAAGGACACCGGCAGACGGCGGGCTACTCTCTAGTGATTTAGACCAAATATCAGAGTGGTTTAAGAAATGGGGGTTAGGACTAAATATAAATTAATGCATAACAATGAAGTTTTGGAACAAAAGGAAAGGGGAACATAACGTAAATTATAAAATAGATGGGACCGAATTAAGCAATTCGGAACAGGTTAAATACTCGGGCGCTACACTTACATCTAACCTTTCATGGAGTACACATATGAAAAGAAAATGCGGGCCAGCCATAAAGAAGTTAGGTTTCATTAGACGTGTTGTAGGAAAATGTAATGAAAAGTTAAGAGAGAGGAGTTACTTCG
>LYUA01000680.1:102292-119488 GCA_002093875.1 Calopteryx splendens
AGACTGGAAATTCGTGCCGGTGAACTTGACAGCCCATACCGAGCGCCGCGAATTAGCAGGGGCGGAAAAAGAGACCGACGGACCTCTCGACGATTGAAGGGCCAAGAACTCGTGCATTCTGTCCAACTCCACCGAACTTTCCACCACACTCCCGTACAATTTCTTTCACGATAGCCAATTGGGGACGGCTGATAGTAAAAATCTACAAATGTATTGTCCATCTATTATTAGGAAAAACTATTTTTTTGCACGACACATAAACGAAAAATTAGGGAGATATGTCGCAATAACTCCTGCGCGACATAATTCCACGTATAGATCACCATTGAAATGAATGTGGTCAGTGAATAACGACAGTTTGCATGTGATGGCACAGTTGAACATGAATTTCATCAACGTGCATGCAATTTTTCAATTATTTCAAAACATAGATTACAATTTGCAACATTCGAAAAACGTAGCTAAAACAATATAAATTAATATGTACTAATGATAGATTTATTAAAGACACAATAAAAAAAGAATTAAGAAATGAACAGATAGCACCACGACACACTGTAGCTTCATGATTGTGAGTAAATACTGAAAATATTCTTCAGGTAACCTCAGTACTACATTCTCTTCCAGTGTAATTCCAGTGTTGTGTTGAACATACGCAGACCATTTCCACTGTTCGCATAAATCTAAATTACCTCATTACCGCCATTAAATTTACATAGATTAAATTCCTCTAAATTTCCAGCAACAATTCCTTCGTTATGTGGTTTTCTGGGCATTACTTGGGCCTACCTGGAAAACAACAGGCGGCACGTGGAAAGAAATGCCCCCTCCTACTCTAATGAGCGAATTGCACACGCCACTTAGGTCTAAGTATGAGGTCAGCTCCATCTGTTTACATCAATCCAATTTTCGAGTTGATGGCTTTGATGTCTTAAAACATCAACTTCAATAAGTGCAAAGCAAAAAGGAAATTCGTTAAAAAATAATAACCTTTTATTTAAAAACTGAAAGAGAAATTACTTGTATTTAAATTTATTATTTAGTATTTAAAAACTACAAATCATATCTTACATTTGTATAGTATATATGTGACATATTGGAAGAGCTAAAAGACAGCAAAATATTTCCCGATCTACTGAGGAATAATTTCGACAAAACAATAAGGTCATATATGGTGTAACTTCCTACTGGGACAAGGTATATCCAACCTATCACATCTCTCATAGCATGTATCCAGCACAAAACCCCAAAATTACTTATTATCCCGGATCACTGACAATGGTGATTTCGCAATCTCTTTTGTGATAAGAAAATTCCCCGCGTGCCGCTTAATAGCTATCGACTCTAGAAAAAAGTGGAAAAGCTCTTTACTTTGTATTATATTTCAACTCCCTCGGACTCGTATCATGTGTGTTGGCTTACCCATTATTTCCTAGGAACACTCGAACAAAACTTTCAAGATCCAACGCATAGACGCAGCAATTCATAGATAAAGTACTTTTAGAATTTTGGCATATAGCAAAGAGTAATGCCATAGAGAAAGAGAAATTTTGCATGAGGAAACAAAAGAGCCACTCACGGAATTGACAAATTTCGCTTGTCAATCCAAAACACTCACACACAAGTAGATAAGCAATAAATTATATGTTCTGCTCAAAACTAAATTATACTAACTGAAAATAATTAATTAAAAAATATCCTAAAAATGAACTCCGGTAAAGTAATATTTATGTTTATATATAATAGGTTCATAGTGAAAATTATCGAGTTTTTGAACGAATAATTCAACTCAGACACATATTTTAGTAAAAAGAGATTTAATTTTCATCAGTGAAAAATCCTCTTTAGTCCTTTCTTTACTCTATTTGTGTTATTTTTCAACAACTGAAGAAAACTCAATAAAAATCACTAGTTTTCGCACCATTAACTCGGCATCATAATTGATTGCTCTGTGCGTCAAATGGAGAATGGTTCTATTTCAAGTGGCCTGCATACCAAAAAAATCGACATCCTGGAAACCAAAATGCCGCTTCGATGAAGAGAAAAAAAATGAATTTCACGAAGCGTTCGCTTATGTCGCAATTGAGGTCTTCATTCTTAACCGGTGTCACATTTTTTCCCTCCTATGTACCAATATGTCATAAATCACCTCGTTTCCAATTTTTTTTCCATCACGCCTCCCAACAAACCCGTCTCCAATGCTAAGGTAACTGGGTCAACAGCCTGGAGCTGCACCTTTGGAGGGCACCCTTACACCGGCGTAGATCCGACAAAAACTACAAGGCTGACGAATTTGACAAATTCTTTCCACTCTGAATAGTTAAAGAAATTATAAGCATATTGGAAACGCTACGCTGACTACCATCTTGTATTTGAAGGGTAAGCAGCGTAATAGATAAGTTACCATTTGAAAGCATAAAAATCAGGAAACCATAAACGTACAAGAATTTGAGACCGAAACCTATATTAACAGCTATGAGAAACACGAAGTTCTCCTTAAGAGCCCCGGCGCTAAGTAGCATTTACATCTCCGGCTCGACAATTATCACTATTCCAGGGAAAATAATTATATTGATGGACTTTAAAAAAAAAACACATTATAGCCGACAATACACTACGGAGGTCACAGAATACATTTTAGCCCAAAATGTTTAATTAATTGTCCTCAGTTATTTAAAAAACAAAACTTTTTACACAGCCCTATATTTTCCAAATAAAATAATCGTCGGAACTTCGTCAATTAGTTAAAAAAACAGACTGCACCAAATACGGGGAAAAATACGTCAAACTCTAGGAAATGAGAGGTCCATTTCATAATAAATCTGCCGCATTAGCGGTAGTCCCAACAGAAGGTGAAACGAAAGGAGTATAAATAACCACTCGCGACCCAAAAGGTCAAGTCCGAGAAGTATGCAACAGGAAAATCTGAAAAAAAAATTCCGCAGTGACAATGCTCTATCTCGACGTCAGAGAGGAACCAGGAAGATGCAGTTAATCACTCCATCCGTTGGCATGATCGCGGTTGTCATTCAAAAGGTTTTGAACCCAGTCGGACAGTTTCTTACAAAGGGCTCCATGGCCTTTTGCGTCACGGTAGGACTTACGCATTCACTCCCTGTTTCACGTGCGACCGGCCTGACGTGACGATACGTGACGTGAGTGACCTACCTCGACACAATGTCTTGAAGATGGGGATCAGTAGCGATCCCCCTGGGGAGGAAGCTCACGTCCGGGAAGAAGGGGGGAATATGGGTAGGCAGTAAGCCCCCTGAATCAAAAGAATGGATCATTTTGAGCACTTAGAAAGCCTTCAATGTGTTCGAGATACCTGGCTAAAAGTCTGATATCCCACACCCATAGCAAAAGGGAACGATATTCCTGTGCGACTCAAAGGTGTTTACATCAGCAACGCGATCAGGTTAGATTGAATACCCGACGGTAAAAATCTTCTTTGATAATTAAGGCACTTAGGCTCGGATTCACAACGTCTCGTTAAATCCAATTGTTAGTTGAAATGAGCGTTTACCTTAAGTGGAGGTTTCCCGTGGATCCGATTTTACAAACAATTCAGACTGCTCGTTAAATAAATATGCTAACTTAAGTAACTCCAATCTTAAGTTGACTAGCTCCTAAGGGTCGGTTTGGATTAAATTAGCTATAATAAAACTGATTTATGACTTGAGCCAGAGGTTAGCGAGAAATTATAACACCGGGTCCTAAGATCCTCTCAGAAAATAATTCAAGAAGTACAGCCAGGGATTTAGGAAGCTAATGGATGCTGAAAGTTTTTAAGCATCGGCTATCAGCCTCTGTAGTGCAGTCATTATCAAAGTACGCCTGTATTAACAAAAATAGAAACTATCACAGTTCACGGGATATATTTCACAATATTTAAACTCGTATATATACCTATTAGTTAAAATTATTTCATGAAAACTGGCGGAAACGGAAGGGAATAATGAATCTTGGGATTAGACATATCCGGAAGTTCCAGAAGCTACTTTTCTGAAACGCTGGGAGAAGCGGTAGCCAGAGCTAAAGACAGAGTCATAACGATTTCGCCAATACCAATACTAATCGAGGATTTTATGATCGAATTATGAAGAAAGAAGGCACCCACAAAATTCGCAAATGACATAGGCAAATCGTCTTGTGGTACAGTTCATCCCCAAACGCGAAAATTGAGATATATTGATGGGACTACCAGATGGCATATAAAAGGCCAACTTCGCTTTTCGAAAGATAGACGCCCGAAACCTTTTCTTTTAATTTCATCCCATTGCCTCTGTTCACTTTAATATTGGAACATCATATCTTTGAATAAATCGATGTAATTCAATGATAATGTAGAAAAATGTCCTTTGAACAAGTACTTTTCTTATCCGCATATGAAATCAAAGAATCTGTGAAACCCTGGTTAGTGATTAATTTACTACAAGATACGATTTATTTTACCACAGCTGATTCTCAACATATTCTTATGAACCGTAATCATAAGTATGAATATGCATTGATTTTACATTTATCCCAGCGTTTCAGAAAAGTAGCTTCTGAAATTTCAGGATATGACTTATCCCACGATTAATGATGCCTTTCCGTATGCGCACCTATAATTGAAAGTAATTCCAAAAACATTAAGTAACCCGAGATTTCTCAGATTCCCTTCCGGAGGTCACTGACCCAACTATAGTGGACGAATCTGTTCAGATACCAAAGGTTCGTAATACAGAAAGAGAATTACAGTGTGGAGATTGAAATAAAATAGAATAAGGAAAGACGAAAGGCACCGTGAATGGCACAAACAAGAGTGAGAAAACCTACTCAACGATGACAAAAAATCGTGGTGGATCCAGGCCAGCCCATTAGCCAGCACGGACTATGAACGTAGGCACACTGTCTTACGAGGGAAATAACACGGAAATGCATGCAGGCATGCAAATGATATGAGCCAACATGAAGAAATACACAACAAATATGTTTGTTGGTATGGCTTTATTTTGGTTAGCGCTTCTAATGCACCACGTAGTCATAGGGCCTTTCATTAACTATCGTTTTACATCAGGAAAATGCTGACTGGCCCTGAATACCCTGACTGTGGTTAGAAATTCTAACAACAGTTAGGGAATAAAATGGACGGCAAATTTTTAAATAAAGGCAATACCAAGAAACCCTTTGTCACCAACTGATTCCACATTCCGCGATTATATATATCGAGAGGAATTAAATAGTAAAAAAAACCAAGATGATCTTTAAATCCGGGGATTAATCGCATCGGCAACTCGTTGACCCTTATTTAGCTCGATTTAAATTGGCATACTACTTAAGAACTCGTTGATAAACAGTGTGTCTAGAATAGTGCTTTGATTTGCGCAATAATGCTATAGCCTAGAGCATGTGCTAACCTTGCAAGATCCTTGAAAGAAACGAGGTGGCTAGTAGATCCGATCCCTTCAATATTCAGGATCGTTCAATAAGTCACATCAACATGAGCCAGAGATAGGCAGTAGAGCGTAGGTCGCTGCCGTATGACACAAGCGTACTGCATTAGATACTGAAATCTAGCTTGGATAAACGCGATTTTGAAAGATTTTTCATCCCCTTTTCCTACATAGAAGTCCACCCCCTCTAAGCACAAAACAAAATCGATAACTCTCGCGACTGCAATAAAAGTGAGTGCCTGATACGCGAGTGATTCTACGTACGCAAACTAAAGTACCAATGTAACTTATGAGCTAAATGGAAGAACTCACCCAACTGTTCGGCATTTAAGAGCACTTCAGGCAGTTTCCTTTTCCAAAGTCGACATATCTCGATACGGCGAAAATTCAGAGAACGACCCAAAGATTACGTTGGTTGGTAGCAAAAAAAAGGTAAATACCCCACGTCGTCACCTGTAGGGAAAATAACAATTTTGGCAGTACGTAAGTAAACACTATGGATATACGGCGTTGATAAAAAAACACTGCAACTCCATTGATTGATTTTATCTGAAATTTTATCGGCCAAAGTGTATTCTTAAAAAGTTCCCATGTTGCAATACACACAGAAAAACAGCAATACATGCTTCGTTCAGATAACACGGGAAAACATTTCATCGAACGCATCGTCATGGTGGCGTAAAAGGCAAAGTCACATTTTTTCCCAAGTTAATAAGCATTCACGAAACAGACGTGCCCGTCCTAACGGCGCAGTTCCAAAGGGACCCGGCACAATTCACACGAAAGCATTTCCATTAAATTCTTTGTGAAGCAGATATCTTCAGAAGCGTTATTGAATTCGAGGAGACTACCACTAAGGTAGACATTTAACCGTCTCGGACGTGAAATGTAATTACTTTTGCATTAATGATAATTATACACAATGAGGTACCCCTTGGTTTCTCTTTGATTACATCTACATCTTACCCTACAAACTGCAGGCAAGCAATTAACATGACGAGAGGGTGAAAGAGCGATGTTATCTTTCTCTTACAGTCAGACCTCACTCATAACATGGAGCAATTATATAGGACCTTCTCGATGTGGGTTTAATTGCCGAATTAGATCGCGTGCAGCGCAGAGGAGATACATTTCTAAAACGATCTAATCATAAGCTTAAATAGCGTTTTTATGGATCACTGGGGAACACTCACCGACCGAAGGCTAAACTATAGGTCATATCTCTTACACAAATCAGAAGCTGGTCTAATTTCTGATAATGCTAAAAATGTATTAGGTCCCAATCGTCCTAAGGTAGAAGAGATCACGAAAATGAGGTTACAGAGATAAACTATAAACAGGATAGTTTCAAAATGTCATTTTTCCCGCGAACGACAAGGAATCAGAATAATTTTCAAAGAAAGTGCTAAGGAAACAATGTTTTCGCCCCTAGTAAGCATCCTACAATTTTCCTATCCTATTGAATAACAACCTCTAATAGCAGTTCTTCTCGCATGCGTAGAGATGTAGTTTATACTTAGATATTGAGGTAGAGCGGAAGGAAAAATTTACTTCCACCGCTTGAATGTCGTAACTCCTCCGTTTGTCACTAACATCTGAGTAACGAAAAGTTATAAAAATTGGTGATTGAAACCTGGTGTGGAGTCAACCCCTGCTACACACCCTAGCGATGGCCTGGGGGATTTCACGGCGTAAATTGGATCTTCATAATTTTATTGGCTCAAATGCCATAAATTCAAACCTTAAAAGCACGAATGTGGACTGATCGAAAAAATGAGGCAAATATACTACTTTGACGGAATATTTAATCCAAGAATTAACATAGTGCCCGAATAATTGTAACAGACCCGCTTTAACGCGATATCAATTTCCCTCTATTAGGAAATCTTTCAAAATTCTACCAATAGCCACATTATCTGATTTTAGAAAAAAAGGAAGACATTGACGAACTCTCCTCAGAAGTCAGTTTAGTTGACACCGGTGAATTTTTAACATGAATAAAACGGGGGGCGGTTGACCAATTCCTAGTACAACGTCCCTGAATAACCAGAAGAAAGGGCGTCTTTGAATCATGAAAAGGTGGACGCTTTTCTGAAAACAGTTATGCATGGATCAGCGGAGACGAATGCTCCAAGAATTCATCCTTTTCACATCCGGGTTCCGCAGAAACAGTACGCACCTCTCGCGAATGTGTGGGGTACGCCCGTTATACCCACGCTCCTCTTACCATATAGTAGAAGAGCATTTACATTTGAAAACGTTTCCATCGACGCTAATTGAGGCTAAAGAATAAATGTAGAGCTCACCGAGAAAACTTGCATAAAAGAAGCGGTCGAAATAATAATCTAAAGAGAAAACCTTCGATCAGCAAAGACACGGCGGATACCTGTAGTTGTGCCATGATAGGCCACTTTACTGCCCATTGAGGGCAACTAGCGAGGAATGCAGCCTTTGGAATAATGATACGTGGAGAGCGTGCTTGTCCATACCTGAAACAGCACCCTCTCAACAGTACTACATGAAGCGACGAGAAATAAATGCTGAAGTTGACCAAGTAAACCAGGTTATTACGCTCTTACGAGAAGCCGCTCTAATCCGACTGCTGGCAGAAAAGTCTTTAAAGAATTATTAACAACTCCTATCGTCGTCACAAAGATTGTTGTTCTGACTGACATCATCAGTCATTTTCCAACATCGGCACGTGTAAAAACAAAAAGCAGGTTTAGAGTTATATTATCAAGACAGTTCATATGGACCAGTGAAGCACAGCAGTCTCCAGCAGTGGCGTAGTTAGGGTGGGCGGACGGTCCGCCGTGGTCGGCACTTACGGTGTGGTGCCACAACACGGGGAATGAATGGCATTCATTTCCACCCCCCCTCCGAGGAGATGTTCATTTCTACAACCCACAATTGGCGGTAGGAATGCAATATGCGGGGAAAGGGGCACGACCTCTAGCACGCCCCTAGAGGCCAATCTTTCCTAATCGTAACCAATAGTAGAAAATGCCAACAAGATTTTCTTTTATAATTAAATTCCACGAAATACCTTGCGTTACCTTCAAGCTCAATTTATTGAAACTGAAAAAAAAAGTTAGGTGGTGGAGAAAATCGAAACCCTGCTAGAAATAAAGTAACTAATTGTAAGTTGGAACTAAACCGAATGCGTTTTATGCGTAACTGTTCCACCAAATGGCGCCGAGTCCTTAATTTGACCAAGTGAAATTATCTTATAATGCCATCGGAATACATATTTTACTTTTTGTTTTTTCATGAACGATCAACTAAATCCCTGTCGCATAAAGTGACACAGAAATTATTGACGCGCAATTGCAGTGGTCAGCTCTCTTCTAAGGGAACAGTTCTAAGCCATGACCTATTGGGTCTTTTATGGCCAAGTGAGTTCTAATATGTCGAAAAAGGTAATTTTCTGAATCGACTGTTGCAGAGGCTACCACTTCTTCCATAGAAATGTGTCTCTACATATATTCTATTTCCACTGGAGCGAGAAGTAAGCTTCAGTAGTATTAAGTCCATACGTACCATGCTAATATTTTACTACTTTGCCTAAAATGTAAACTTTAATGGCAATATTTCATTTTTAACCCAAAGAAAATGGTTGAGTAGGTGGTCAGAAATTGAAACTCCGAGGTTGCATGCTTCTACTGACGGTTACGGCGAACTAAGATTCCCTTAACAAACCAAAAAAAATTCTAGCATATTTTTAAATTAAAACAAAAAGCTGAAAAACCAAGGAGTAAATAAGGATCGTTCTAAGTTCCTTCATCGATTTTGTGCCCGAATGAATGAAAAAAACAACCTTTCCTTACAGTTTTACGCTACCTAATGTATGCCTAATATGCAAATTAGATTTTTGTTTTGAGGTTAAGGGGAAACGCCACTCCCTTCCCAAAAGAGAAGAGGCAAGTGAAAATCGATTATACAGAAGGGCATAGTTGAAAGGTTACGTTCGGTCATCAATGTTTACGGGAAAGATTCATTGCCACTAACTTTGAGAGCTTACTGAAAAACGAAGTTCTCTTACGCCCCAACAAACCCCATGAAGTGGACAGTGATTAACTGATGAATGGAGTGAACTTTCCAGCGAATTCAATAACAAAATTACCTTTCCCGATCATCAGCGGGCATACCTCCGTAAAGAGTCCGCCGCATTTTCAATTCTTTTTTGAATGGCTTCAAGCCCGATCTAACACCACTCGAGGCGAGAAAATTGCGATCGCCCAATAAACAATATTTTACACATTTTTGAGTTTTATCTTATAAAATTACAATCCATACTAGCAGCTCGTAACGCACTTGTACTTTATAATTAGATGTTTCGTGTATTTTAAGTTTGGTATAATGTAATTCAATCGCTTTAATTTTATAATCCCTCCGTTTGTCGCTAACATTCGATTAACTCATAATTTTGACAGCACATGCTTGGTGTGGAAACACCCCAGCCATAAACGTTGGTAGACGAGAAACCGACGGGAAGTTGAGAGAGATTTGACTGCCAAACAGACAGACAGAAGGAATTCATTGACTGGTGACTTAACACCCCCTGCCACACGCCCTCACGGAGCCTTACAGGGAACTATGTAGATGTGATCTAGTGGTGACTTGTGCGGTACCAAGTACCTGCAGCTTTAGATACACATTACGTAGGAGTGGGGGAAGGGTGAAAATTAAAATAGCCAAGAGGCTCATTACTGTTCACCTAGCCTGTGAGATAACTTAGCAAAGTCAGTCCTTTACCACGCACCGGGAGACTCCTCCGCGAAAAAAAACACGTTCCTTCGATTGGGTTGAAGAATAGTAGTAAAAAAACAACCCAAGTTAACTAAGCGAAACCCATGATTCCATCAAGACGGCCTCAAAAGGAGAGGTTGACTGACTAGAAGGGTTATGACGGAAAGCATTGTTCGCCACCACCCATCCATCAGGCTAACCAAATCACCTGCGAATTCGGAACGACACTTTCAATTATACTGAAGCAAGTGGTAATAAGAAATAGAACCACTCTTATATCTGTCAAGTGCCTCAGAAACCAATATGGCGCTCTATATCGCTTCGCTATTTACCATAACTATCGGCTGTAGTCACTGAGGTAACAATTTGTAAAAGGCTCATACAATACTAGGGAGAAACTGACGAATTCGCAAATGATTACGAGATTAAATTTGAGTGAAGAATCTGACAGAGCGTCCGGTCCTGACTGTGGATTAGTGAGTGAGCAACCTTATTTGGCACTTCTTGTAAAAGGGTTTCAATAAGCAACAAAAATTCCTTCGAGGAACGGCATCAAATCTATTTGGGTGGAACACACGGACATTGACCCCCTAAATTACCCCACCCCCGCTTACCACGACCTTAATAACTAATCCATTATTTAGAATAGACATGAGAAACGACAATGCTAACATCTCGGTGCGCGAGTATTGTAACTTTCAATTTCTGCTAATGCTTAAACGTTGAGAGATGAACAATTAGTGTGGGATGTAGAGGGGTGAACAGGCAGCGTTCACAGGGGAAGATCAATGTAAGCACCGGCTGCTTGATTTTCTCGGTGCCAATCTTGTTCTGGTAACTTCGGGTGATAGGAAATGGGTATTCGTCAACTTAAACCCGTGATTCGCATGTCGCTTAGAGCTTTGTAAAGAGTGGCTTCTACGAAACCAACATCAGAATGAGGATAGTGGATACTGTTACACGAGCTCAATGATGCTCGCAGGATCAGTCAAAACTGTAGACCCGCTTCAGAGGCTTTACCGCAAATAATATTTGGCTATTTTTTCGTGTTGGTGAATACAACTAACAGTGTAAAAGTATATTTGTCAATGCTGTCATCATGACTATACCCTAAGCACTGAAAGATCATATTTTACCCCAAATAAGAATGCGGTTTTTCAAACCCACGACTGACCATAGCAGGAGAAATTAACATCACAAATCGCCGTTCGGCCTTTCATGATACTAATAGCACAGTGCTAATAGTAACTGGAGCGAGCACCTTTACAAGATATTTATGTGGCTTGAAATTTCACTAAAATGTTTCACTGAAGGTCGCGCCCTCGATATCACCGCCACGAGCGAAATGAAATAAAGGAAAAGTGAATAATCATTCAGATCAATAGAAGTCATAAAAAAACAACGCGCCTCACGTAGTACTAGCGGCTATGGTCTCTCCATAAATTTCATATCAAGGTGATGATTTGGACCCGTTCTCTGGACGCCCACAACTGCCCGCGGGCGAGGATAGAAAACCCCGGGTGACCGATGAGCACACTCCATTCACCACATTCAACCGCGAGTAGCAATGCCTCTCGTGCCAACGTTACTCAATCTCACTATTGTTGACGATGGCTTGTGAATCGAGATTGCATACGCGACAAAGCGGCCGCAGCTCTAACGTTTTACCGAAATTGCCGTTTCACGGTAATCTTCAAACCCCCATCAAGACTGGTTGGTCGGGAAGATAGTTATCACGGGGGCTAATTCACATGGGCAAATACGATTTCATAGGAAACTTTGGTTGGAAAATAAGGATTGAACCATACATAGTGCTTTCTCCAAGCAGAAATGCTTCCGGGATGAGATTCTCTTCATCACTGTCAAAAATAACACAAACTATAGTGGGCGTGCCTACATTCCCTTAAGGCATATTAATAAAATTTCTTTTTTATTAAGCGCGTTGTCATTCAATTAAACGTATTTATTAACTCGTAGGCAATTGTTCCGATATTATTTTTTCAAACACTATCATTACCGGTATGCAAATGGCAGAGACGGGAACTACTTAAAGCACATAGGTAACTATCCCTAGAAAGTACGAAAGTCAGCCAAAAACATATTAAACCCAGGAATCTTCCTGCTTCAAAGTACACACAATAAGAAAATCCTATTACCAATGAAAGAAACAAAGTAGAGAAATGCTTCGTTTTAGATAAGCTCCAAGCATAACTAATTATTCCCGCACATTACGCTAATGTGTAAAATAAGTGGAAGGCGTAACTGAAAATGGTGCACCACATTAGAACTTTGACGATGAAATAAACAATATTTTGTGGAAAGTTACTAATCCACAAACACAAAACCAAAGACATACATTTCCAGAGCAAAATTTTAGTAAATACATTAAATATTCATGTAATTTTTAGTAGCTAAAGGAAATACATATAGAATAAGGAAAAACCAATCGAAATATACTGAACGATATGGGAAGGTTTCCAAGATATTGGCCTAGAACAGAACTCCGCGTAAAACAGAAAATAATAGGATTATGTAAGAGAATTGTTTCTTTGCATTACTTACCTAAAATAATCCGCGTGAATGTCCTATATGAGATCCATTCGTAATCAACAAACACTTTAGATAAAACCACACCATGGACTCAACTACACCACGAAATGTCAACTAGCCCGCGCCCTCCGAGAAAACATGAACGACTGTTTTCATTCGACGCTTCCTCATCATTTGTAGCAGAGCCATGGAGCCTCTGTGGTCAGTTATGGAACTAACACAAGCTGATGAAATTGAGCTGCTCCAGCCGCACTAGCAACATCTGTTGATCAAACTGTTTACTAAATGAATCTTCGAGTTAAATTTCTAAAACATTTCTAAATATCCTCCAAAATCGTTGAAAATAAAATAGGTGAAATGACAATTACCGTTCCACTTTTTATTGAAATTTGTTCTTCTCAATGTACGCACACCAATTTAATACCTCTTACAATATAAGCGTTGTCCTTCAGCAATAGTAACAACTAACCCGCGAAATAGCAAATTGCAATCCTGCCCCGAAACTTCCGTAAATTGTTTTGCCACAAAAAAATTACATACGAATTTTAATTTATCCCTTCCATCCGAAACGTATATTCAAAACGTGATGAGAAATGTTCATAAAAAATGGTATAGCGTACAAATTACTTCGAAAGCCACCAGTGTAGGAAGGTTGATCTGCACTTAAAAGTTTGATCAATAACATGCCTTAAATTTCTGATTTTAAGGCATAAAAGGATCGCAGCCTTAAAAATATACTAAACTTTAATTTTATTTAATAAATGCTCCAAGACATAGAAGTTGTATATTTTTTAAATTAAAAAATATATATTTTTCAGTTTTCAAACCAAGTAAGTAGTGGTGTATTCTTCTTTGGTATTTCTACTAAACAACCAAACTAAAATTCCGTAATGAAATGTTTTCTGATGTGAAAGTTTAGAAGCTACAGATGCCTACGTTGTGAGGTCATTTACAAATCATTTACATATTTATTCTTTCAAAATAAGGCTTTAAATAATATATAAAATTTGAGTTTTCAGATCTAACGCTTTCCTTGTACTCATGTGTGGCATGACAAATAAATCTGGCTGAGATGAATAGCAAGAGAAAAACCAAAAAAGGAACACTTAAAAGTAATGGTTTTAGGAAAGTCCCAGGAGAAGATAAAAAAGTTTTTCTAAAAACAAGGTGAAGTTCATCAAAATCTGTTACCTACATTTTATTGCAAAAAAAGCCTTAAGTGCAGGTTGGTAAAGTTTATTACATGTATCTAATGACAGAATATTGTTTGAAGACATAGTTAAAAATTTACTACAAATGTGAGAAACAAAGAGATTTAGACAAGTGCAACAGCACCTTTCTACGATTACAATCGCTACCCAAGGATTGTAGTTTTTTAAGTAATTGAGTTTCCCATGAGTTTTTCTCAGTTCCTACCATTGTAATTTAACAATTCAAACAATAGCCAGTGAATAAACAATAATTTAAACCTGAACAGAAAGATTATAGAGCAAGTTTAAACTTAAATACTTAGAAATGGTAATTACCATTTCTAAGTATATAAGTAAACAAAGTTTAATTGCAAGTGAAATTTTAAAATTTACTGTTTATTTTATTACCTTTCACCTTGAAAGATAACCACAACACAATATCAGTGACTGGCAATGTTGATTTTCAAGGATTGTGGAGGACAACTAATAGGAAGGAAAGAAAATCTTTCATAACAATAGTAAACTATCTTTGAAAAAGGGATAGAGTGTAGGAACTCCATATTAGGGATTTTGGGAACACAGTGAGTGACTGAAGGAAAGTAAAAGGTATTGGTGATGGATGGTAAAATAGATGCTAAAGGTGAAATGTACATTTTATGTATTATTTCACAGGGTTACCCCAAAAAAGTGAAAAGGAAATCTTCCATGAGTTTCAGGAGGGAAGCAATTAAACATTGGCGATAGTAACCCAGAAAATCACCAGGAGCTTCAAAGGTTTCAGCCTAGCTAATCTGCCGACTGTGAAAAGTGATACCTGCTATAACCCTATCCATGTCCCTTAAGTAGGTAGGTAGTTTACATTCCTTACAGCTATAAAAAAATTAGCTCTTCAGCGAGTTTGACACATTACCGTGGTTTCATTATAAAGGCTATTCGTACATCTATCCTTGCCAAATTGTTCAAAAAATTAATGATTAAAAAAGACTTTTAATATAGAGTGGCTCTTGGTATTAATGATAATAATAAATATTTACGGGTACCTATTAAAACCCTTTTTTCATAAATTACATTGTACAAATTGTTGTGACGTACAATTGAAGATGTCTTCCACTGAGATTGTTAAAGATGAGATAGAAATAGAGGAGTGATAAGGATAATTATGAACAGGAAAAACATAATGAATTATGATATGGCAAATACTTAACGAATAGGTTTGCTATGTTGTCATACAACTTAGCAGAAAGATCATGAAAACAAACATTACATTGGGTAGTCTGTTGGTCTTCCTCATTCTGTTTACATGGTACCAAAAATATTTTGCATTTTGTGGAATAGATGACTCAAGTTCTACATTATAACTGTACAATTCTTTAGCAATTTAGTACACCCAGAACTAAAGTTAAAAAATCAGCATATTATTTGTTTCATTTGTTTATATAATTTATGCTGCAGTTCCTTCTAACCAATTAATTTCTTGAGTTATAACCTGGGAACTGGGAAAACTAATGGTTTTTAAGAAAAGTATATATAGGAACAAACCTCTGGATGAGAAAAGATTCTCTGATAAATAATTTCATATAAATGATTAAAAGCATCATTTTTGTCATGATCAATGAGTTCATAACACCAGTTAATATTCAACAAGTGTTTCAGAGCAAAAAAATCACATTTTTCAAAATTATATTTACATAAATTTAAATCACTTACATGAATTGTACATTGCAGGTGTAGGAAAAATTGATGGCAGGGTGATGGGGATAACATGATAGCAGAGTGTTATCCTGGGATATGGATATGAAGCTTGAGTATGTAAAAATTAGAATAATTTTCCATTATAGTTATCGATATTGTTGACTTGTTGAAATTTGAGACAACACATAAAGTCAATCAGTATATGAGCAGGGGCAAGATGAGAAGAGGTTGAACAAAATGTCTGTCCTGGGAAGTTCAGTAAGTCCCAGATATATAATTGGGAAAGATTAAGTCACCCATTAATAAAACCTCAGGATAACTTTCTTATTTGATAGTATTTTCAATTGCATCACAATATTAGTCAGCAGGAGAGTTTGGAGGTGGGTAATCCGGGCTAATAAATATTGTTGTATAAAGGTTTTAATTGAAACAAAAATAGATTCAAGGTTAAGATTACATTCAAATAAATTGCACAAATATTTAGATCTTACCAAGGTCAGAACTCTCCCAAGATACATATCAAACTAGTTTTAACACTTCAATCTCTCCTAGAGATGTTAAAATCTCCAAGGCTAAATTCACTGCTTGAAATGCTAGGATTGAGCCAATCACAGTTAAGATTGGACCCTCTCAAAGTAGTTAATTTAGTGCGCAATCCTCTAACATTCTGGTTATAACCTATGAAACTAGGCTTTGTTACTAGTCTCTCAAGTTTTTTGAGCTGACAATTTTTGGAAAACTATGTAAATATTTAATGATTAAATCAGTTTCATCATTATTTTTCCTCTCTTCCATGGCCTGATGCGATTGATGCAGATATTCCCTTTAGGCTCTTGTTTTATCTTATGTAATCTTGATTGCTGGTGATCAATGAGAGAATAATTTCCTAGCTGAGGTTGGTGAGTCCAGCACAACTTTGATTGAATGAATCTTACCGTTTTGGAATTTTCCCAGACAATAAATTCTAATATACTCAATGGGGATAAATTGATCTATGTATTCATAACTTATGGAGCATAGTTGTCCTGTGGGGAGAGCAGTGGTCTACTAACCAGAGGGCTGAGGTTTGATTCTGGGTATTGCCTCCGGGCATCATCAGCTTCACCCAAGCTGTTTGATTTTTTCCGGCACCAGGTCTCCCTGGAAAATTGCTGGCAGCACAGAAAAAGGAATTAGCCACTGTACCCAGATGTTTAACTTTCACACACCCTGTTGGGCTTAGTATTGGGTGAGCTCACCCTCACCTATCAAACCAACCTGCAGGTTGATTATTGCGGTAATTCATTACTTTTTCCAAAGCTTATTTTGTGCCACTATTTTACAGTGAAAATGATGAAATTAGGAAACAATCTGAAGAGTCACCTTCCGAATCATCATCTGATAGTAATGATGGTGAGGATTCACAAGAAGAAGAAAAAGAGGAGGATGAATCAGAAGCTCCACCAACAACTAGGCCTACAGAAGTTTCATCAGAATATTGGAACATTCAAAAACTAGTAAAATATGCTAAGGTATGCACAAATTTAACTGGTAAGTACTGCATTTAGTGAAATTGTTTGCATGCATATATTACTCTA
>LYUA01000680.1:150519-160948 GCA_002093875.1 Calopteryx splendens
GCCCCTTGCAGGTAGACTGTGCGAAAACTGCCAAGCCCTTGCCATGAAGTTAGGAAAAATATTGCTATTTTTTACAGTAAAAGTACTTAATCTTATTTATAAAATTTCGTATTATTGTCAATTTTGACGATATTTGTAGGTAAATTATATATTTTGAATATTGCCTATTGTTTATTATATATTTTTTATAGTTTACTTACTATTTTAACGATTATGAACATTACTGCAAGTAAATATATTGGGCCGATATATCGGCCCGCTGGCAGTAAAAGGGTTAACCTATCCACCATAGTTAAAATATGTTTACCTCAAGTGTGGCATACAGGATATAAAATCCAGAACGACAGGAAACAACAATTGGATATCTTGGATATATGAGAAGGTTCAGAAAACTGATGCACTTAAACATAACATGTCATGTTATACTTCATTAACTGCCACCTGCACTTAAGCATTACTATGCAGTCCACTGTGATGAGTTCCATAAAGTTATGGAACTCATTTCGGGTTGCAGGAAACAATCGCTCTAAAACCTACCACCCTACAGATATTGATTTGAGCACATAGTTCATGGCACACTACTAAGCATGAAAATAAATCTGAAGTAAAAGTTTGAAATAAGTACAAGGGACTATTATTCACTGATAAAATGACAAAGAGAGAATGTAATTTTAATGATTTCAAGAAAAATATTCTTGTAGATGCAGCAACAGAGAAGAGGATTATCACCAAGAACAAGAGGACTAATGCATAATATGCATAATGCATATTCATAAAAGAAAAAGCAAAAGCTTGGAAAGATGTAACATAATAATACAACACTGTCATCCAAACAAGACTACTAATCTGCAAAGAGCTACACTCATTATATGACATTATGAAGAAGAAGAAAGCATTCAGTGACAAGCATAATTGAACAAATAATAAATTATCACCTTAAAATGATGTACTACTTGTTTTCAGTCAAAAGGATTATATCTTGAGAGACAACTACTTTTATCTTTTTCACTCTAAGAAATCCAGAGTTTGAATGTTCTGGAGCAATATCCTACAACAGTAATATTCTAAAAATTATGCACAAATGTTTGTGTATCTATTATTATTTTCTAATAGGTGTTGCTTTACAAAACTGGAGTGGAGGTTTCACAGCAAAATTTGTACAGAAGAAAAACCTTCAATTTTGACACCACAAATTTGACCACAAGAGACAGCTTATGTCTCGAATTCTAATTATCATGGTAAAGGTACTTCAAATTTTCAGCTGATGTACGGTAGAAAAATAATGTAATGTAACCAAACATGTTTTGTTCAAATGATGAGAAATAGCATAGTATGAATATCATTGATATAATGAACTTACAATTCCTCTAATCAAGTGTCAAGTAAATGCTACTCAACCACAATTACTAAATCTCTATTATCACAGTAAGTGCTATTATCTCTCTCCCAAACCCTCAAGACAGGGTTACTTCTGAGAGCTCACAATCAGATATGATCCTGCCTCACAATCCCTCAGAATGTGGACAGACAGAAGTGAACACTTAGGTGGAAATAACTGCCACACCTTCCCTTGACCAACATTGGCAGTGATAAAACTCAAAAGAAAATAGTGATATATGCAAATAAAAGGGCAAGGACACTGTAAAATTACAAAAGACAAGCAGAACACCAAAGAGAAATTAAGTCAACAATTCAAATGAGAAAGAACATTAAAAAATGTGCACTTAAGGTGCTGAAATTAGAAAGAGAATACATGGCAAAGAACTTTGAACAAATGGAGATGGAATTGAAAACTAAAGGCATGCGGCTGAAAATTAAGGAATCATCAAGCAAGTGAAAGGTAATTGAGACTGAGAAGAATATTTGGGAATCTGAGAGAATGAAAAATTAGCAAAATGTATTGAATATGGGGAGAACTCAAGCAAAATATTTAATGAAATAATATTTTTCTTTGCCCTGATTGCCTACTTTGGTAAATTGACCATCCCAAGAAACATTGAGAAGTCACCAAGGCCTTGATATTGCATTGGCCATCCATTTCAGAGATGGAGCAAGCAATGGACAACCGACCCATCAAGAATCACCCATTCCAACTGTTCGTGCATTAAGCCTTCTTTTTGGAACTTATTGACCACATATCCAATTTATTCATTCCATAAATCTCCATTTAGTGATTCAATTATTAAATCAATCGCTATTGGAATGGGATGCTTTTATAATGATACAGTGTAAAAATCATGTAGCCTGCCTCACCACATATTGCTGAGTTACACTTGGTTTGAGAAGTAGGTTACAATAAAAGATCAAACTAAATCACAGTTATCAACCCTAAGGTCAGTTTGGTAGAGCTCATACAGTACTAAACCCAATGCCATGTAGAATTCACACATCAGGGTAAGGGGGGCAGGTCCTTTCCCTGTACCGCCTGTGATTTCATACACTGGGTGAAGCTGAGGGTGCCAAGAGGCGTCACCTGGAATCGAACCCGGGCCCTCCAGTCAGTAGCCCAGCACTCTAACCACTGCACTACCGCACCCCATAGGTTACAAATGAAACCAAATAAAGTATATTCACAAAAATGATAACAAATTCCTTGATATGCAATGTTGCATAACTTGAGGGATAATGTTGTTTCATTTTCTCATTACACCAAAACAATACTTGTCATTAAATGAAAATTGGAGGTGATATGAAATTTCATTTTAAATAATTCACTTTAAGCAAATGATATTGAATGAGGGATAGTCTTATATTGAAAAAGGCTAAACTTAGCTAAGTTTTTAATTTTCCCCAATCAATGACACGATCTCCATTATGAGTAGATGTGGCCAGACAACCTGGGGGATATGGATTTAGAATGGGTATGATAGGAATAAAAGGGAGCGAGAAAGAAAAATACAAATGGAGAGATGAAATAAAAGGGGAAAGAAATCCAAAAAGCATAAGTGGCAGATTATTCTGCAATTGGAACATGAGGAAGGGCACCATGCTTTGCTGACCCTGAAATGGCAAGCATAGTCACCATGGACCAATACTTTACTCACTCATATAAAAAGCTACACACAAAAATAACTCGAATTTGAAGACAAGCACTACCTCCTTCTGCTAAAAGACCACCTTTGTAGGCCCCAGTACATACTTTCATAATAACTTGTTTGTACCTGTATTCTGTGATTGTCCTTATCCGCAACAACTATGCGACCCAAGCAGTCACAAGCTACCCCAGCAGGACGTTCAAATTCTCCTCGTCCAGATCCCTGCTTTCCAAAAGCTCGAAGGAATCGCCCTTCCGAAGAAAAAATCTAAAATAAAGCAGTAAACATGAAGCTTACAGTTCTGTGTATATGCAAAAAATGGGAAAATTTTAGTAGTAAATTAAAATTTTCTGAAGTGGATCAATTGATTACATAAAAGCTTGCATATGCCAAGTCCACATCATTTAATGGCGGCTTATAGTTGAACCAATTAACTCACAAAAGCATAAAACAAAGTAGTTGATAAATTTACAAACATGAAATTTTAAAGCTGTTAACTACATCACTTTCAAAGTTAATTTATGAAAACTTTAATAGTACTAAACCTTAGTAACTAATTATTTAAATTACTATTTAAAGTCATTATTTACTTTAGTTTCATATAGTGATAGGGCTAAAAAAAATAAATGGTTAGCATCCATAAATACTTATTCTAATGAAAGTAATGCACCAACATTAACTATATTATTTTCAGTGAATGAAGTACAGTGAAACAACCTTTTAAGGCCTAGAAATTTTTTTACCGTGTCTTTCATTTTCATAATGTCACTACAATATTTGTATCCTCATCAATGGAATTTCATCACATTACATAATCATACTTTTATAAATTCAATTTTCTCACCACTTACAAAGAATTTTTCAACAAAAAAAGAAAGAATGACATTATACTGACAGCAACTATAAAACAAGTCATCATAAATACTCATAAATGAAAATAAACTTTGAATGATTAATGATAATAATATACATGTCATAGTTTGATGGCAATGCATTGCATCACCTATGTTCCCAAACAGCATTTATGACAAAAGTTTGGAACTCTTTGATACTTTTTTATCACATAAAAAATGTACACAATAGTTCCATTCAACATTAAATTTTAACAAACACAAAACTTTTAATTTGTTATCATCTAGCCAAATATTTTCATGATGAAACTATGGACATGATGACTTTCATGATTAGTTTGCATGAGTGATGGTTAATCTGATGTTGTATATTAATAATTATAAATACCCATACAGAAGAGAAAACATGATATGGTAGCTATGGGAGAAAATGAACTACGATAAGGTTGAAATAATTTTTTAGTAGGATTTGTAAGTGAAGAAATAGAATCCGGGAGGATAAAATAAAGCAAACAATTTAAAAGGAAATCTCACTTGATGGTACCTCTTATCCTGAATGTGTTGACAGTGATAATTTTTTTCTTCAACATGACTCACAATAGTCCAATAAGTTAAGACTGGTATTGACTTAGTGATACAGACACGTTTACAGCACAGGAGATATTTTTACTTTGCTTTTCCTTTTGCACTCCATTCACTTTTGATATTTCCCAGTTTTTTGTATACATATATATATATATTCCTTTTAGCAACCAAAAACTAAGATAAAAAGCATAATGGAGCAATATATTAAAATGAAGATGAGTAATCTTTCCGAAAAGTTGATAGTAAATGAGGAAGAAAAACCAAATTCCAGAGAGACTATGAGATTTTCAAGGTTCAAATCTTTAAGTCATCTAAGAACAAAAATAAAAGAGAGGGAAATCTGTAGGTTTAGGGGTAGAGAATTACAATGAACTCCATCATATAAACAAGAAATTTGTAAATAATGTTTTAGAGGAACATAAAGAAAATATATAATACTGCTTTAGCGTGTTAGCCTGCAAAAGTGTTTTTTTAATGTTTGAAAAACAATGATTTTGGTGATTCAAAAAAGAGCTATATTCTGATAAAAAATAAGCCTGAACCTGAGTAAAAAATGAAAGAATTGATCTGGATATGGCAAATGACAATGTCAGAGAATGGAGAGATGACAGGCAGTGAAAATTAATGCCTGCTTGCCACATCACCTAATCTTGAGTCATATGTTGTACTGCCACTATGTTCAACCATTTATCTCATCTTAAGTGATTCACGAAGAAAATTTTATCTACTTAGAAATTACGATTTGTCACTTATTTATTACTCAAGCATTAAGGATTTATTATATGCATTTCAGATAATTATCAACCAATTTAGCAGTTTCAAAGATATCATTAAAATTAATTCCTGTGACAAAAATTATATTCTGAAAAATTTTTAATTTCTGTTTGGTATGCCTAAACTTCCAAGTGTTTCCAGATTTTTAAGGTTGGTAGACACCCTGTTCTATTTAAATCTTCCAGTAATTTACACTTAACTCCTTCATGCTTCAAAAATGTGTAAAAGATTGTCTTCACTGTTAAGCACTCTGAAAAATTGAGTAATCAGACAAAACTTACTTGAATACGATTATTACTCCTGTCAGCAACCACAATATTTCCACGCTTATCCACTGCCACTCCCCAAGGCCGGCAAAGCCTTCCCTCTTCCTCGCCTTCACCTCCCAGCACCAGAACCGGATTCCGCACATTGGTATAGTCTCGAATGCTGAAAGCTTGCACTATGAAAGGGCTCCCTCGGATATGTTTTCCTCTTAACAGAACATTGACAGAATGTGTTCCCTCCTGTGATGGCATCCAAGATGCATTGATAGTGCCACTTACATCCTGCTTGAACTTTTCCACACTCCCACTTGTCCAAGAACCTTGTATTTTTGTAGAAAAATAAAATGCTTGATGAGATTTACAAAACATTTTTGCACTTCATTAGCATATCAAACATACTGGTACTCATATTTATCATCATTAGAAGTCACAAATTTAGCCTCACATAAGCTTCCCTTCCTGATTATTAGATGCATTTTTCGGGCAGCAGCGGCTAAACATATATTTACATTATTTATTTTAATAACTAACTAGCTAACAACCAAGTGTTCAAACATTGCTTTAACCTCACGGGCTGTGGTGCTATGCACACAACGATGATTACTACATGGCATTCTATGCATGGTAATTTGTAAGAACATCTTGTTCCGTTTAAAGTTCTCAAACATTTACAGTGTAAGAGGATACCTGGGTAACTAAACTGGCTAAAGCACTCCGCCAGAAGTGGATCAGGGTTCAAGTCCCAGTTCATGCAAATGATTTCTACATTGTGAATTTTTCACATATCATGAAGTATATAAATAAGGGGGTAAGCATTCACTCACACTCCAAGTTCTACCTATTATATTAAGAATGTTAATTATGCTCATTTAACGCAGCTCAAATCTTTAGCACGTTCTAATGGCCCAAAATGGATATGTAATTATGCACATTTAGGAATTCAAAGTTTGTCTTATTGATACTTCTAACAACAGGGCAATACCAATGTTGATTAATAATAAGTTTAACAGTAAATGCCTTTAGGAGAGGATGATGATTTATCCCTTGCCCAAGAAAAAATTGAGGTAATCAGCATAACGTTACATTCAGCTTACAATCTTTCCATCAATTTTATGGAATCATGAATTTTCATGTGCTTACTTGTCCCTTTCACTCACATGCTAACCATTCTAAAACTTTTCAGTTTGATTTCAAGGTTTTCACCCACGATCAGCATAACTCAATTATAATTGAGATTTTAAGGAATATGTTTTTACAGTAGGAAGTGTCTTCCACGTCTTATTGTTAATTCACAAACTGCCCATAGGAAATATTGAGTGTGTTACCATCGCAAGCAACCATTTTTCAATAATTGAGTTTCAAACCCTTCCAAAGAAATTAAAAATTTTTCTGTGCGATCAATATATCCCTTAAAGCATGACAACTTAAACCATTGAAAAGACAACAGCATGTATAACTACTTTTTTAATTAGAAAACAAGTGAAATAAAGATTTAAAATTTGATACTTATATATGTACTATTTAGGAAAGAAAATACATCCTTCCGCAACCTTGCACAAATTTTGCACTTTTTATGTAAGATGTTGTTAAGTGCTGAAGTTCAATACATGGGAATGTTTACCTCTGATACCTGCCAAACCAAAATTTTTATTTCAATTTTATGACACAAAAAGTTTAGCATGAGACCCTATTAGAACTTAGAAACATTAATGCTCTAATTAGTAGAAAACCAGATCAAGTACCACAAAAATGTAATCAAAGTACAAGAGTTGATGTAATGTGTTATATGGATAAAGCCAGTCTGTCTAAAAAACAACTTAATGAGAGAAGAGGGTGTGAACCTGGTGGAGGGAGGTGATACGATCGCTGGAAAATAAGTGGAGCTTCTCTGAGGAATTAGAACCCTTGGGATAATTTAATATCAACCTTAAAATTAGGGTTGAAGTTCATCACTCACTGACTGGAGAACATGAACCAAAACTGACCTTAGTATAATAGAGATGACAAAAAGCTATTCAATCAACAAGATTAGCTTCTATGACTCAATATTTATACCAACAAAACTAATCAACCATTTCTGAATCACATTAATGGTGAATTCACTCCTAAAAAACTGAATAAAATGTAGGTATTCTCACCATCTGGATTTTGAACCTTGATCGTGAAGGCATCACTTGGGATGTCGGACAACTGGCCCAAATGGTCACGCATGCGAACTTCAAAAGCAGCAGAATGACCTACAAGAGCATGTTGAAGGCCTTTTCCAGATGCCACAGTGAACATGGAAAAGGCAGATGAGACCACCCGGCCAGCAGTTGTTAGAGCATGAAGAATGACAGAACTATCCACTGGTGACTGGAAAGCAACATAATCATCTTCACATGGCTTCAAGATTTCTTCCACTGAGACAAATCCTCTCTGTTGAGGTGACATTGTATTTGATGCTCTTGACTGAGAGCCAACATGAGATGAGGAAGGATTCAATATGAAGTTCAGGATAACATGGGCGTCAGGGGTGGAGAGAGGAGATCCCGGGGAGGATGGTGGAGGGAGCGCTATGAGGCGATTAAGAGCCTGTTGAAGTTGATTGGCACGTTCAGACAAGGACCCTTCCTTCAAGGTCCTCACTTTTTCCACAGATGCAATTAAGTCATTCTCATGCTTAACGACAGCTTCTGAAAGACACCGGGCAAATGTGCGGATCTGCAAGAAAATTGAACACATGAATAAATGACATTTGTACTCAATTACATATACGTAAAATGAGGCATATAACTTAGGACAATGCATGAGAATTACAAAGCTAGAAATAAAAGACTCTGATCCACAGCAGAGTAATGATCTGTAATTCAAAGATACGTATCAAATTTTAATAAACCTTACAAATAAAGTGTAGAGGAAAAGAAAAATGTACAATGAAAATGAAAGTAAAAATTAATATTTTAAATACTTTATCCAAATTCAATCTTTCAAAGTTGCAAGTTTTAAAAACATTGACTAGCAGATTAGTGGGTATCGTTCTTATCTGCTAACCCAAAGGCCATGAGAGAAAGTCCTTCCTAAGAGATGGGTCTTGGGAATAGTGAAATGTTTCAGCCAATTGTGGCTTATCGGTACTCCAGAGGCACACAGTCCACCAGAGGGACCCATAAACAAATCACGGTATTAAATATTTTTTCGAAAATTCTTAGTTCTTTTCTTTTAATGAGGTTCACACATTCAACACAAAAATACTCGGGACAGTTTTATTGGCCATGAAAAAATTACTGTGAATGCTAAATGAACATCTTATGTATAATAAATTATTCAAAGAAGTAAATGAATCATTTGGGCAGTTTAACTCAATCCATGGAGATGACATTTCTGGCTGTCACCCAACCCTCGCAGCCTACACGGATTTCATTCATGAATTACATGGCCTTGCTGCTTTTCTTGAAGGGTGCACAGACCTACAAACTGTTGTTTCCGATTGCTTTCACTTCTTTGCAATTCAGTAATGTTTCAGCTTCTTTGAAGGGCAGTTTGTTTCTGATTTTTCCAATTTTTGGACTTCTAGTATTTTACTGAAGAGTTTATATGAATTATTTTCAAGTAACAGGGATTATTTATCCCCAGAAAACTTTATATTGAATTTTCTTCATAAGAAACGACCTAATGCCATTATTTTATGCAGTTTTTTTCTGTCAAGTTGATTCCTCCTGTATCTGGTTGCTCCTTTTAAAGAGTTATTGAATGTAATTTATGGTCCCTTTTCTATCTATATCTACACTGTACCCAGCAAGCCATGATGAAGGTGTGTGGAATGGGGTGTTATGTCACCAGCCATTAATGAAATTTATTCCCAATAGTGCTTTACATCCTTTCACATTTGGAATGCTCAAACTGCCATATGCATTTCCCACTGCTACACTAATGAATTGTGTGAGGGAAAAAGGATCCCCTATCTGTTTGGCAGTCGATCCCTCTCAACTTCCAGTCGTGGTCTTGTCTATCAATGTATTATGGAGGTAAAATGATTCCTTTTGTTTCAGGGTTAAACTCAAATGATTTGTATCTCTCAAACAGTTTAAGATGTACATACAATGGTGCCTCCAGTGGCTCCGATTGAAGTCAATTCAATAAGAAATAATAAAAATGCTCTTTGTTCGTTCATAATGATTCTTCACAAAACTGGCAGCTTTACTCTGGATTAACTTTTTCATTAGTATTATCTTTTGTATGTATGTACACATTTTTTTATTTCAGTACCATTGGATTTTCTATTATGAGATAAGTGCAGAAACACATTTTCCAGTACTTTTTATTTGCTATAGCTCACAGGAATATGGTCTTGCCTGAGGGACTATTGGAATGTAAATTTCATTACTCCATATTTTTCAGTCTTTTGTTTTATTTTGGATTTAATATTTAATATTTTATTATAGTTTTATTTTCTCTATCAACTAAGCTCTAAACTAATAATTAGGCTTTTAACAACCGAAATATCCCCAGAAAATGCCCTGAGAGGACAAATATCAACTTAATAAAAAAGTCTGAACTTGCTTCAAGGAGGCGGAGGTACACACAAAAGGGGGAGATAACTGAATAACAGAATTGCAGTTCTCTCCAAATGCATGCAGCACAAAGCATATGCCTTTCACAATGATTCAAAACACATGGTCATTCTTGGCAACACTTCGCCAAGAGAGGTGAAGTTCACTCAATGAAAGTTGGAGAGTAACTAAATTTTTTGCCAGTAGCCCCCCTTTCATTGCTATAGGTTCCCACTAAGTGATTATAACCATTCCTTTCCCCCAACTCCTGAGTGAAAAATATATGATAATATAATTATGTAATAGAATAGATGTAATTATAGAATAATATAATTATGTGTCTTGTTATATATGTCACTGTAAAATGGCAACACTGCTGTATGTGC
>LYUA01000680.1:208701-220208 GCA_002093875.1 Calopteryx splendens
TACTCCGAAAAAGACTTTAAGAGTCGACCTTCCGTACGTTGTTTCACGCGGTTACACGATGTAGTATAAATGCGGATAAACGAATAGGATTCTTTTCTGCTACGTAGAATTCAATGTTTTCCTAAATCCACTTCTTCAGAGGGTCCGAACCATTGTTGAGAGTGGGCGTTCAAGTGTCTCTCACCTGAGTCTCCCTCGGCTCGGGCATCCCCCGGAATTCCTTCTCCGGGGTCTCGCCCCTCCCCGCCACGAGACCGCCCGCCTCCAAACCTCCCCCGATGCTCTTCTTTTTCTTCTTGTGCGGACGCTTCCTGGCACCTTTTCTTTCAAGGGTGGGTGACAGCCTTTCCTCCGCGTCCTCTTCCCTAGGCGTTGGCGGCATTACCTGAAGTGGGCGAGGTAACGATACATTGGAGTCGGAGTTGATGAAGCTAATCACTTATAATATACTCGGGTTTGAGTATTTCGTTTTACATTTCACTGAAAATTCCACTTTTATTTTTTTTCTCGCTCATATTCGCTCTCGCATACTCGCAAGTAAAAGACACTTTCCAGCTAAATTGCTCAAAATAAAATACCTTAGAAGTGTCTTTTTAGAATAAAGGCTCTCTTAGATTTAGGAATTTATATTTTGCAATGAAATAAGCAGAAATATTCAAAATGATGGCTGTACAAAAGATTTCATGATAGGAAGTATTACGACAAAATGCATCATCCAGTTGGATGGAGTGTAATCATTGGTATATAAGGGGCACTTAAGGACAAATTTTACCAGTTATGATTCTCAGGCTTACGCTTAATCAAACCCCATCGTCATTTTTGTTGAGTTATTTGTAATAGTATGTTCACAGTTTAATATTTCTCTCTATTATCTCTATTCACTAGACTTCTACCCATTGCCAGTTAGAGCAACCACATTTTCATATTCTAAGTTTGCATCCAACACATGTTTTTAACCAATGATGTTAGTTGGTTGAAGTGTGCCAATAGCTGTGGATTACCTGAAAAACATCAACATATTACCCTGGGTATCACCCAAAAACTACCACGTTACGAAGTTAATAATGAATAGTGGTATAATTTCTACCAACGTTCTCTAATCGATTCTCTGAAACTATGATTCACATGTACATTCTGTAACAAAAATCCCAAGTGGAGAATTGAATAAAGCGATTTCTTAATTTAAAGACTGACATGATGGCTGAGAGGATAGTCAGGGATTGTGAGGTTTTAAACTATGTTATCTCTCGTATAAAGTGATATTATCCTCAGCATCTTCTCTGCTTTTCAGATATGTTCAGAAAAACTTACAGCCCGGGGAGTATCAGCCTGAGGAGGAGTCTCCGCATCAACATCATAGGATAGGATGGTTCAAATCTAGAACAATTCGCTCTCAAGTCGAGTACTTAAGGCCGCTCGTGTCACCCAGGGGAACACAAATAAGATTGTGCATCTTTTAACCATTCAAGGCTATCGCTAGCCATGACGCGATTCTTCTCTGCATGAAGGTAGTTCATGAACCTTTCCATCAATCTCCAGAAATTGTGGCTCCAGTAATGAGTACCCAAGCGTGAAATAAATGAAAGGTGATAGCTTAAAAATTCTGTTCAACGTTCGTGATAATAAGGAATTACATCGTGCTAGAAAGATCATCGTCCATGTTCGATTGCTTTTACTTTTGAGGCACTATGGAGGCCCATGCAGCATTGAACCAATGCGCCAGAAGATAATATTTAGATTCCTAAGAGACTTACCGTTGTTCCAACCTGACCGTCTTGACCCCCATCGACTCCAGCGCCCCCCGCGTCCGCTCCTCCTTTCCCTTTCTTCTCCGGCTTCTGACCCGCCTTCTTTTTGGCAACAGTCGTCAGGGCGCCAGCCGGGGTCACCTTGGACGCTGCCTCGGCCTCCACATGCTTTTGGGCTCGGGTCGCACCCTGCTGCTGTTGCTTAAGTTTACTGTTCACCTGTGGCGGGATTTTCGAAGGCTTACCCGCTTTGGGAGCGTTCTTAGGCGACTCCGATGATGCTGGAGAGACACTTTGTCCGCCCCTAGATTGTTGCGACTGCCAGATGCCGGCGTCTTGACTCTGGCTTCGTCTCAGGTCCAATACGAGCATGGTTTTCTGACGATGGGGTGGTTGTGGTCGATAAGGTGGATCTGGTGTCTGAGATCTGCGAGATAGTGGACCATACCTGGAATCGAGAATTTCGAAGAATGTAGAACTTCGTGTATGCCGATGATTAAAAATTTTCAATTTTAGATTATGACGGAATTCAATTGAACATTTCAAAATATAAAGTGGGAGTGTTAAGCATATAACGGCCAGCAAATAAATAAAAATGCAGTGATTATAGAATTACTATAAAAATGAACCAAAACGGTAATAGAATTCTATAAAAATACAAATTTAAGCATCTGTTGTTCATGAATATCGGGCCACGTCTGTCCCTTTTTACTTTGTGGTTTATATTTTAATAAATATTTTTTCGTCCTAGAGGAAGACATTCAAGGAGCGTACAGCAGCCGAAAAATGTTTAATTTCAACCTCAAGAGCCCGCTCAGCATAAAGGTTCCTTCTGGAAGAATAATTTATATTTTCTAATCGAAGTAACTATGACACAGCCGCTGCAAGAATCCAATTCCCGAAGAGGAAAAAAATATGCTGAACAGGCGAGACAACTTGGATTCCATTACAAAGCTAAAACCATTATTGAGTGAATCTGTACCAAAGTACGCGTCCAAACATTATCTGTGCAGTTTTTCGTAATTTCACTAACAAAATCGTTCCAATTTTTTGCTGGCGTGATTTTATAGATCATATTGAGTTTGGTATTATTTTTATTGTTAAGAAGTAACGTTTTCGCTGCATGCTATGTTAATTTAAATAAATCTCATGAAAAACTAAAAGTTTAATTTTTGAATACAAAATAAAAAAAATTATTGCCTAAGAGCTTATGCAAACCAGTATCACGATATAATTTACTAAATTATACAATCTAGTTACAACGCAAATATATCAAAATTATTTGTTCAACGAAATTCAGGACGGGTGCCTTTATCTCATGAAAAAGAATATTTTTACTTCGCCAATTACAGTTATATTGAATCTTATCACATTTATTAGCCTATCTTCATTATAATTTTATATTTTTATTGCAAATAAGAAGAGTAATCACAGTTATAAATGGTGGTGCTGTTTTGAACAAAGTCTAGTTCATAATTTGTTTAGGATTAAATCCTCATAAGCAAGGTGTACGGTACCTTCGACTACTTTAGCCAAAAACCTCCGAGGCAGAAATATGATCAAGATAGGATACATTAGACTTTAAACTTTGAGGTTCACTGCAATTGCATTCCACTCTTGGTGCAATGGTGATCGGGAGGATCAAACGCGTGATTTCTCCAACCAGTGCCATCCGGAATGATTGATCTTCGATTTCTTCGAACCTCGAAGAAGTAGGTAAATATTTTTTTGCATCACCGGAGTCATACCTGCGTCTAGATGAATTGGTGGCCGAGAATGACGGAGGAGATGATACATAGAAGAGTGAGTCCGTCGGCCCAGAGCGAGTGACTAGTTGCGTGTCGGAGGCCGATGAGGAGAGGGCTGGTGTCAGAGGTCGGGAGTCCGTCTCCGTGTACCTTCGGAAGAGCTCCTCGGGCACAACAGCCTCTTCTTCATCATCTTCGTCTTCCGCGCCACTCATCAAGCGATCTCCCTTTGACGGAGGCAACAAAAAACTAGTTAATGAGCGCTCGCGTCCCTAAAAACTAGCTGTCAGTATGGGTCAGAAAACCCTATTCCCTTACTTTTCTACTTTTCCCGGGGTAAAACTAAAATTTTTCCCTATTGAAATTTCAATGAAGGTAGCACAATCATGTGGAATTTCATTGCTCTAAATTATTAAATTACTTGTATTAAATTAGCTCGAGTACAGTCCAATTACATATGGAACGTTTTAATATGTATTTATGACTTAATGATTCCTCACTTATAATTGATTTTTACCACTACCCAGCTGCCAAGAATATTAAAATCATCTAAGTAAGTAGCTAAATTATATTTTAGGAAATAACTCCAATTAATCTCAGAATTTCCAGGCATGTTAATGAATTTATTATTTTTCATATTTTCCAAAACTAATATTTAACTTCTCTGACTTTTACAGGTTTTCCATATTTTCGATCTGGACTTACAGAACCCCAGCCTTGCTTAAATAATGTATTCAAATTACGAATTTATGAACCAAGTGGTATTGGCTACTTTAATGCTTATCTTTGGGCTATACTTTTTACCCAGAGAAAGGTTTTGAGGTATGGTATTCAGGTTAATGACCCTATGATCGCACATGATTAGCTTCTTTTTCATTTTCAACCCTTTCACTACCATTTTACGTCAGTCATAATACCTTAGGATGCATGTCGCAAAATGCGCAATGACCACATTCTCATACGGCTTGACAGGTTCCGGTAGTTAAAAATGTTCTACTATAAGGAATTTAGATTTATATTCAATTTTGACTGATAGTGATTGAAATATTTGCATTAAACGACCAAAAGAGTTACCGGGTAAGTAGAAGCTCAAAATTAGTTCATAAATTGATTGATTTGATTTATTTAATGATGACTGGTAATTTTATTCTATTTTTATGATGGAAAAAATCATGGAATTCTCAAAGAAGTGCTCACTGAACCTAAACTCCATTATTTAAATCTAGGTCATGTCTAAAAGTAAGAGAAAATATTTATGAGCTTTTAACTATCCAAATTTTTATCCCACGTAAACTGTAAGTGTAATTACTCCTATCGAAAACTAATTGAAAAAGGGAACAGCCATCTGTGATGTTTCAAAATGGGAAAGTTGAAAATTAAGTAGAATTTAAACGATTTATGAAATTTATATAAAATATTTTATCCTTTCCTTATATGCGTCGATTGCCGGGTCAGACAGGCAAACAAACACTCCTGCTCCTGAACACTATAGTAAATGAAAAATTTTCGGGATTTGATTTCCTGATAGGTTCAATGAGTGTTACCTTGGCAACCTGCAGCAGCCCCTGCACCGCCGATGGTGGAGCTGGATGGTTGCAGAGAATGGAGCAAAACCCTCCCGTCCGTCGAAAAGGGTTGGGAAGATCAGCCAAGGGTCGATGTGTAAATGGCGCTGGAACAGCTAACGGAGGCATGTTGAGGGTCAAACTGTTTTCTATCTCCAATGAGTCTGACGGCTTTAATCCAGGATTGAAGTATTTCAAGAATAAGTGAATTAAAACATACACTAAGAAATGAATCGTCTCATCAATTACATTTCATCACCACCTTAAATGTGCATTTTCATGAGAGGTTATAAGAATAAGATACAGCTCATTTCTCGCAATCAAGAGGAGAAATGAAGAAAAATACTCGTAGTATTCCACCTAGAGTATATTATATCCTAGGTGAGCGATTTTAACTTGATCATAAATATCAGTGAGAATACACAACACAAGAAATGCATAACTCTTAATAGTACTTTTCTATTGAAAAATTTAATAACGCTCACAAAAGGCACTCTCTTACTTTTAACATGCATCTAGGCATCAATGCCATCAGATAATGATTCCAAACTCATACAATTAACCAAGACTTTGCTGATAATTTGTGTGAAACGGCCTACGAAACCGAAGGATTGTGAGTACTTCGACGTTTTGAACAAATCGATAGCCATTAAGATGAATTTTTCTGTGGAATATTTCTATTAATTATATTGTTTCAATACTTCTTATTATCAGGGTGTTAGAATTGATCAAAGAAGAAAAATATTATATAATCATTATGTCCTTTTCGAAACAACTCGAGAAAACTATGCTCGTCAAAACGCTGTAAACACAGACTAAGAAAGACTTTCTCAGACTGTGATAATGGTAAGATATTTTAAACGTGCAAAAGCGGAGTACACACCAAGCTACGTGAAGATGGAGGAGAGGGTGTGGGCTTAAACGCCCGAGATTACCGAATAGTTGGATTTCCTGATTGGTCTTTTTTCGCTCTCTTGCAATCCAGTTCGACTAATAAGGACCATTTCAATGCCTGCCAAGAACACACTGCTAAAAAAATAAACCCCGAGCAGTGCATACTAGAGACCTGCGAGACGTTTGTTTTGGGAGTGTTTCCTGGACGGCGGCGTTTGATCGATATGCACCTACCGAAAGAGCCTTCAGGTAAACATGCAAGCAAGGGGTTGTCAAACGATCAATCTAAATGTTAAGTCTCCTAAAGCACTGCCAGTGCAATCCTATGCTGACGCTCGCAACAGCAAAGATTCGACTACGAATAACCTTAAGCACTCATACATTGACATTTTTACACGCCTCACTGGCATTGGTGAAGTACGCGAGTGTAAATATAAGAGGGTATGGCCTCACGTTAGGCGTAGAGCCAATTTTCACGTTTTAATTCCCTCCAACCACAAATTCCAGGCTGATTACGGTGATTCCCTTCCACAAATATTGTCACGCTCCACATTATATTTCCCAGATCTCATTCACAATTTTTCTATAGAAATTAACACTTCACATTTTTTTCCCTTCCGATTCGCAAAAAATCTGTTTCATGGCAAGGTTATGATGGTTGGTTGAAAAGCAGAAGGCCAATGCTGATAATGTGATGAGTAACGCTATCGCCGACTAAACAGAGAGTCGCGTGTTCGAACCCCGCATGTAAGATCTGCTTTCATGCAATGGTTCTATTTATACAGAAATACGGATATGTTTAATATTGTTTGTCCTATTTCCACAGTAAAAAATACTTTAAAAACGTCCGACAGGATTCGACAAATATCGTCTCGTCATCACCCGGCGTAATTGATTACGGAGAGCATTCATAATGTGAAGAAATGAGGGGGGAGGGAGAAAGAGGGGTGGGTCACGGGTGTGATGACTAAGGGGGAGGGAAATGTGGGATATAATTGAGTGGGGATGGGTTACTTCAGGATGTATTATAGGTCAAATTGGGTCGGAGCGAAAAACAGAAATTTACCTTATGTAAAAAGTGATCTCTGACCACTGTGTGGTCAGGGTCAATGTTGTATATAAGGATTTGAAATTGTTCGAGGACATCCAATGTTATCCCACTCTTTTCAAGGATTTCGATGTTGGTTGTTTATGAGGTGCTTGCGAATAGGGATGGTTTTTCTATTATTGTTGCTTATGGTGGTGCGATTTGGACTCAGTCGTCGGAGCATCTTACAAATCCAATTATATACAGCAAATGCTTTGAAAGTAGATTTACCGGTACGAGTATCTATTTGATTACGCTTCATGGTTTGTTCCAGACGTCACAGAAGTCATCATCCTCTCCCGCCCTTTCCACCTTCACTTGGGCTTTGATCCGAAAAAATATCCCTGGGAGGCATTCATGGGTCGCAGACGAACTCCAATTAACACTTAAGTATTAAGAAGGTAACGTGAAAGAGTGAGTGAATCTAGTGACTTCTTCCAGTTTTCTGCTAAAAATAAGGTGTGGTTGATAATTAGTGACCAATTTGATATTTGTCTACCATCACTGCCACCGGAGAAGAGAAGAGTGTAGAAAACTCTGCTTCCCTGTCAGCCTTGATCAAACCAGAGACCCTTAACAGTGTGACGTCATTGATGAAACCTATGAGAGCCCAATGTGAAAGATATGTTTGACTTAGAGGAACTGACAGTCCAAAATTCCATTCTTTATGATTTGTCTGAGGAGCATGTACCCAAGTTCTCTAGCATCTTCCATGGGAGGGAGCCATCCCTAAACTACGCTAGGCCACTTTTGACTTTTATTACCCCTCCACCTGTAGTTAGAATCTGAATTATATGGGTCCCCCCCTTCCCCTTCTTACATAATTATCGGCAAGGTGCTATCATATGCAGGCACCTTTTTCTATAGAAAGAATTAAAGAGCTTTTAGGCTGTGCACTGCATACTTTTGAATTGCATTAAATATTCTCAATTAGATTAGCACTCCTCCTATTGACTGTACTGGCCCACAAATTTAAGTAGTGAATGAAGTGATGCAACAATATATCTTGTGTAAAATTCCTCATGATCCCCTCCTCCATAATGAAACAATGAAATGACACACCTCACCCTCCCCCAAAACCCTTGCGTAATTAAAACTCTAAGTACCATTGTCGAAGAAAAGGTGTGGAGTACGACAATTAATTAAGAAACAATTGTTAATAAAGTTTCAATTTCCCTGCTGCATGCACTGTATTCAATATACTTTTTGTAATTCAGCATGTTTGACATGTATGACTTTCCCTTAAACATTATCATTTTGACTCATTGAATAAGTGAGACAATGACACATTTCTCTTTTTCTCCTTCAAAATATTTTTAATTTTATTCAAATGATGTTCAGCTGAATGGCAACTTCCAGACTCTATAATTTGATCTTAATTTATTTGTAAAAATCTCCATAATTATTCTCCTGCTATTGAAAAATGTGTAATACTTTCATTGTTCTAATTTTCAATACAATTCACAATAATCACCATTTCCATTGAACACATGGTCTAGCTCTAATGTCTTGGGCTATAAAACACAAATTCAAAGTTAATTGTAACTCTTTTTTTCTAGAAAATTAATTGATGAAATGAACAATATTAAGCACATACTATATGATTAAACTTCAGTTCATTATAATGAAAATCAGTAAACATCTGAGGGCATGAAAATTACACATAAATGAACATCCCTTAAACATGAAATCTTTCCATACAAGGCCTGAAACAGTCACATGTAAAATGCTACATAGTTTTCAAAATATAAAAGAGTTTAATAAGGAAAAGTTATTAACTAGTCACATAGGATGTGTGTATTGAGTAGAGGCAGTTGTGTATTCATGGCCATGGGTGTGAATTAAGCTGCAGCCACTTCCTCATGCTGAATTCCTGGGTAGTTTGCTATATGAACAATCACTAGTGCCACATCACAAATTATTTAATTTGCCAGCAAATATATTCAGCTCACCACTGCAGATAGCAGGAATTCAATATCTCAAGGGACAATAGATGATATTTTGTTAAAAATATTGTAACATCCATATTTAAATTTTTTACCTATTTTGTCTGTTTCATTACATGTATTTATTTATCTTAATGTGACCTAGATATGAATGCATACCAGAAATCTCTGGACAAATAAATCTATTGCACTGAATTTAAATGATGTCTTAACAAAAGATAATCCTTAAGAAAAGAAAATATATAAAACTGGCTTGGTTATTGGGGTGGGTATTCATAGGTGTGGGTGTAAATTAACCTCTCATTAAAGAGCTTTTAGGCTGCATACTGGAGCCCATCAAAGGCTCTCATCTGCTGGGTCATGGGTTTTGTGTCAACTCCAATACTGCTCCTCCTGGGAAACTTAATGATAATCCAAGAGTGCTTTATCAAAACCCCAGGAGAAAAAAGAACCACTGGATGTCTGGGGAGCAAAAAATAATAACTTCTGGATAAAAATTGCTTTTCATATGCTGCATTACACAATTCAGGCCCCACAATTTGCTTTCCCTGCATGGTGACTGTCGGACCATTATAGGACAAATTCCTTTTCACCTCCCCAGCATTGTTGCCACTAAGGTGTGGTGATGGCTTTCTTTGAGGTGTCAAAGCTGGAAGGAGGGCTTCCTCCTTGCTGAAGATGATGTCAGCCAGTCACTCAGTCTAGAAGCTATGGCTTATTTGATGCTGGGAGAGCCTATGTAATGTCCAGGTTGGTATGGGATGGGATACTTGTATTAGTCCCATGGCCAGGCCTGGATGTTTGCTTGTTATGGTGGTGCCTTCCGACAATGCCAACCCCTCATAGAAGGTTCACAACATCTTTCATCATCATAGAAGTTTCACAATATCATAAGTGGCCATAACAGCCACATCCCAAGATGCACTGCACAGCAGCATTCTGCACCACCTGGATTCAGGTGAGGTGAGGTGAGACTGCAGCACTCCAGATCATAACTGTGATGATAACAGACAACATGCTTCCTTGTACAGCTTCTGATTGGTGTCCATCCCTAATGAACCTATCCAAATTTAGCCTGAACTGGAGGTCTAAAAGGGACCAATTTAATTCAAAGTATGCATTGTCACTGAATACTACAGTCTGTCTTATGGGGGCTAAAAACCTTAATTTAGTAAAAAAAATTCTGAGTTTTAAAAATAAAATAAATTTGATTAATTTGATTTATTTCTTTTTTGCTCTTTTCAAGTGTCAACTCCTAACAAGGGACTTCAGTGAAACAATTTTAATTATTTGAAATTAATGTATTTTACATAATTTGTACAGTATTGATACATTATATATTCATTAGTTACACATGAATCTCATATTGATGCAATTTTTATGCAAAAATCAAGATTTTGAATGGCAAATGCATGATCTAAAAAGCCGGAACATAATTAGATTTTTTTAGATTTTAAATGTTTTATAAAAAATTTAGTATGCATTAATGACCCGTAACATAAATGTTCAAGACAAATTTAGTAGCATACAATACATGGTGACTATATCCATTGTATGTTAATGCCATTACTGCAACCCTGTGGAATTTGAATTAAAAAACATTAATTATTTGCTAAACTCATTAAGGAAATTAAAAAAAAAGTTGACACAAAATTTGTTGCAAATAATAAACTCATTCAATTCTAGCTTACCGGTAAATTCCAGGAACACTGAATTCTTTCATACCATAAAGAATTCCATCAGTTCCTTCAGAGCGCACACGAAACAACTGTAACAATTGCCTTTTTGATGAACCTAAAATGGCAAAATTATAAGAACAGTAGTGTTATTTTTTCTGAAAGTCAGTTATCTGAAAAATCAATTATCTAAGCATCATTCATCAATAAATATCATGGAAGAAATGTATCAGTAATACTACATATGAATATTTCAGCATAGGTTTTAGCCAGAGTGCAACAGATGCATGTAATACAGTTGCCATCAGTGAGTAACCTGCTGTCTTTTCTTATTTGATTTTTAAATCATGAAGATATTAAAATAGACTAATTTGGATGGCAAAAATAGAGGTAATTCTATGCATTTAAACTTTATTTATGTTTTATTATTCATAGAATGTGATTTTCCGAATTACTGTTGGACCAAACTAGTTCAGATAACTGACTATCCCCTGTAAAATAAAAGTGCCTTTCACCAAAGAAATTATACAGGCAGGAAAAAATAGAATTAATATTACATTATAAGTAACAAGCACCATCCACTTTGAACAAAAGATATATAAAATATGAAAAAGATATATAAGAATATGAAAAAAAGATATATAACAAAACATAAAATAATGGGACCATATTGGTTATAGGTCTCTGATACAAATGCAATTGAAATTCAATCCAAATTAAGTTCATGATGAAAATCACATCCCCTAGTGCCTACACAAATTACACATATTCCACCTGAAATGACCTGTAGAGTCCGTTCAGAAGTTCCTGGCATGTGCACAGAAACGAGTTTTTGGCCCGGGC
>LYUA01000680.1:327760-340854 GCA_002093875.1 Calopteryx splendens
AATTAAAACTGATCTAAAAAAGTCTTCTGGCCACACTCCACTTTCATAAATGCTGCGAACAATCTCGTACATGAATGAGATAAGAAATTGGAGGGTAAGAAGATGGAGAACTGCTACACACTAATCCTAGCCTTGATTGAGTGATTAAATTCAAGCCCCATTAATGTATCCCCACCCAAACTTACACGCTATAAGAGGAAGGGCGACCTGCCTGTTGTAAAGTTATTGAAATAACAGACTACGTTTTCAGGACTGCTATGGAAAAAAAATAATTTTATGACGTTAAATACATGGAAAAGTAGTATTATTTCCATTTTGGGATTAATTTTCTCTCCAGGTGGAATATCATTTTCACTCAATCTGTTGCTCCATAATCTTTATTTTACAACGAAATTCTAAATCATCGCGCTCACAAAAAAAAACATCCTTCAGAATGGTGAAGATTTCCGGGTCTTTCTGGGTTTCCTCGAGAAAATGAGCGCGAAGGAAGACACGGAGCTCTTCGCCAGCTAACCATGGAACACCCCAGAGGCCTCTAGACCAACAGTCTTCGACCCGGAGGTCGAATAGAAATGTGAGAACCCAACTCGCACTAAGGTCTTAAAAAAGCCAATTTCACGCATTCACGGAAGATTCTCGGACGCAGTCCCAATTCTATTATTACTAAGCTACGGTTCAGAGGGTTCAAATCGGGACGATGCTCACTGCTATCCACAGGTGAGAACAAGATGTGTAATTATCTCGTTATCAGACTTCGTGGGAATCCGCAAGAGGAAGTGGGTTAGGAACTAACCTCCGCATGTCGATGAGTGAATTTCACACGACGCACGGCTGAACATACCCGGTGAGATCTACCACCACGTATCACACCTATGTAGGTACTACATACCTCCGGGTGGAATACTGTCTTTTATATTCATTACGATACGGTGCAAGGAGTGGTATATTGAGTGAAGGTAATTTTTACCAGGGACCGGAGCGTTAATGATGGTCCAGAGGGGAGGGTTCATTGGCTATTGCTTCCCTACCATCAGTTCAGGGACATGGTGGAAGGAGCGCATGGTGTGGGATGAGTTTGCCACCTCAGACCGCAACGACATTGGACGAAAAGTCGGGCTCAAGATTCAAATATTCGCATCGCACAAGTTTGAGTTCGAAATAAATTTCATCACTTCGCTCCGAAATTTCCGGACTCCCTTCCCGTTAGCACACCCCTAGGTTTCCTGAGGAATCCCTTTCCGAATAGAATATTCTATATTGACTAGCTGCGGTCTTATTCCATTGGAAGTTCCTCTTATATTCATAAGGATCTGAACTTTTGGGATTTACTTAGTGAATTGAATACTCTCGGTACGGGCCTTAGTTTGAATTGAATATTATTCATGAACATAAAAATAGTCGGCCCCAGTGGCCGTGCAAAATTATCTGGAGAGCCCAATTTCTCAACAGTTTTACTCATTATCTTTTAATTCACAAATGTTAAAAAAAGTCAATGCTGACTTCATAAGTAGCTGTGGATGATGTAGAGGGATGCTATTGAAGGTCAAGAACGTCTTTGCTCAGTGGTCCAGACGTTTTCTTGGGGAGTGGACATATTCATGGAAGTAGCGTGTCTTATGATATCAATAGCACGTGCGAGAGGCCACAATTTAATGCATCTCTGGACCTTCCTAGTATCGTGCCTATGAAGTCTCTTTAAATCCTTGTTCCGCGCCTCTTGAACTTCTTCGGAAAACAGACCAATAGGTAGGGAAGCAACTTTGATAATCTTTGAGCTATGGCTAAGGATCTTGTGAACGCTGGCTGGCATACTGTACCAAGATACAATCGCACGAATTATTCTGGCATGGCCATGGCATGCATCAGTATTCACTACAAAGCAACAACACAGTTTTAAAAATCACCGAATATCGCCTGATAAGACTCCCGTCTGATCCGGAAATTTCAGCTGAGAGTGCAGGATCCTCGAAAAATCGTCTTGCATTTTGCCGTCATTAGACGAACTCCTTCTACATGATGCGGCCTGTCCACAATCAGTCCCATCTTAGCTAGGAACATTGTCTGAATTTTCTCTTCCCTTGTCGTTCGAAGGCACTCATTCACAGGTATGTTCATTCAAAGTGTTAGCACATCAAATCATTACAATTCACGTCAGACGGTTTCTCTACGTAGAAAAGGTCAATTCAAGTGCTAGGGCTTTCAATTTAAGGCTTTACCCCACCACGGAGGGTTAAAATCCTCGCCAACTATTGCAATGGTCACGGGTTCGATTCCCGCCTTGGTGAGGATATCCTTCATCTAGAGCTTGTGTGTTTGTCCTTGTTCCTATTTTAAGTTGCACACTTTATTAAAACGACGTAATTAAGATTTCCCCCTTGTGAGTTGAATAAATTATAATTATTTTCACATTTAAAACTAACAATAAAACTCTCAATGCAGAATTATCATGGGGAAAATTATTGGAAATATTCACCAAGGAGTTTGTTAAAGAAAATTAAGAAAGAAAACTAACCTAATTCATAATTCCTATTCCAAATGTTTTACCCTTCAGAAAAACCCTGAGTGATTTTCCATTCAAGACATTCGTACTATTTAAAAGTGCAGGCATTTTTCAATTATGTATGCTTGAAGGGAGATGGAAATCTGCAAATAGGCCACATGAGAGAAGAGTAGGTACATGCATGTCTAGCCAAAACTAACAGTCCCATTTGGTTGACATATTCAGGGTGTATTCACCCCTGTGAGAAATCTCCCGGGAAAAAATACGGCCTAACACCTGGGTGACACGCTACCGACTAGTGATAAATATCCATCATATCCTCTTTTGCAATAAGAGTGACATTTGCTTTTCTGACGATAGTACTTCCTCGCTCACGGTCAGAGCATATAGCGAGGAGACCGTCGACATACGAGGCCTGAGACGATATCAAGGATGTTCATGACGCGCGCGCGCTATCGCTAGATAATGCGATGGATAATGAGAACGCGATCACCATTCATCAACTATCACACGACATAGCTAGGCATCCATCGTAACGCAGGCCGTCACATCCGTGACCGTAAACGATGGGTCATGGGAGAAATCCGCGTTGTCGGTAATAATAGCGATTAAGAGGAGGAAAGTGATCTGTGATTGCGCAGATTGGATAGAATATTTGAACTACTACAAGTTCTCTCCTATGAAAAAGAAGAAACACGGTTTTCCTTCCTTCGAACATCTCGTTTCATTAAATTTAATTTTCATTCTTTATTTAAGTATGAGATAAAATGATTAAGGCACTCAAATTTGAAGTAAAAAAAGGATAGAATTTCTGGATCCGGATTCACCTACCTTCTGCACAAACCAAGGGTGACCCTCAATTACTTGACCAACAAGCCTAGCCTGCCATTATTTAATGGCTGATTAGTCATAATAGTCACTTTTACGAAATAGTTATTGACCTGATGGATGTATTTATACACCCTAAAATAGATAATTTCGACTCTTATAACTGTTTATTTTCATTGGTGAAAGGCAAACCAGGAATGGACAACTCGGGAAGTGATCCGTAATCAAGCACTAGTTGTTGTTGGTGAAACCGGATCTTAATATTCCTTAGGTCAATTTATTCTCCTATCTCCCTTGAAATCCTAAAAGATATGCATTAAAACGAGATTGTTGGGTGACACCAATAAAACCAATTGCTATGAAAATTCCATTTGTCTTCTAGGCGAAGATTTAATTCGAAAGAATTAGCTCGTAGTGCAATGCAAACAGCGAGGTATGATTCAAAATATTTAGTATTTCCTTGATTCGCGAGCTTTTATATCGATCGATGCAGGCTGATGATAGAAGCTGATGAGCCTTTCAAGGGTAGCTGAGTTTACGGAATCATAGTTTCTCTCTTTAACGTAACTGTCTACATGAGTCAAGTTATACATGTTACATTATCATTTTACATGAGAAACTAAAAGTCATGCCTTCGAATTCCGCCTTTTGCATGATGCTATTTCATTTATAACTTTAATTTACTAACACATTTGCATATGAAATTAACTACACTAAAGATAAGCCCCTCTCACAATTGTTTAAAAATCTTAAGACTCAAAAATTATTAATATTAGTACAATGAAAAACTACCACCTTGTCAACAATAGGAAATCATATTTCCGTTTGATAGCTATAGTGGTAATTTCTCCAAATAAGATTTTCCGTTTCTCTCAATTTTCGCTTTTTATCACTAAATATGTTTTCACCAATTCACAATCTTAATATGCTAACTAATCTAATTGGCCGGCGGCGTCACTATAAAAGTTGGTTCTATTGCAATCTGATAAATGTATTTTTCAGATTGAAATGCTGTAAAAACCTCAAGGATATGCCAAGAGTAATAGCTTATTTTACACACAAAAGTCCAATTTTGTAGCTAACTCATATTTCATGCTCGATTTAATTTTAAGAGCTTTTAGGTTTCTTATCGGATATTCCAGGCTAAAAATATATTTTGAGGTCATTGTCAGAAATACTTCAATATTTATGCATAATTAGTTATCCCTTGGTAAACCGATAAGAAAGAATAGCCTGAACAAATGCACAGATGGCAGTGGCACATGTTATTCTTTCTTCAAAGAGCACAAAGAGAGAGAAATCGGAAGAAATTGCAGAAGTTGCTTCGTCGAAACCAGGGCTACGTTGACGGTTCTTCTGTCGTAAACAGGTAGGTACTGTACGTTTGTATAATCCTTGAAAGTTAGATAGCTTGTTCTACCAAATACTTTTAAATCATCGTGTACGCTACTCTCGCAAAAATCGAATAGGGAAAGAAGGAATTTTTAGCATGGAATCCGGGGCACGTAGGAGAGAAGTCATTTCGTTTTTTAAGATTTTTCAGAGGGGTCTAAACATCCTAAATAGTCCAGTAAAATGAACCAAATAGTTATTCTGGACATTAGCTTACTCTTCATTACGTAAACTAATAAGAGATTTTCAAGTACGCTCCAAAGATAAGTAAAAATATATGACACACCTTTCCCCAAATTTGCAATATTTCAACGAGAGCATAGTTCTATTTTTACTGACGAATTATACGTCTAAGTATCCTGGTTCTTTACTTGAGCTAAATAATTCTTGTCACATTTTTTCAACGTTAGAAACTTTACATAAGTTTAATAGTTTTATTATTTATTTCGGATACGATATTATTAGCCGATTAAATATTAAGTTAACTATAGGAGAGAGATGAATTTGGAGGTATACTATTTTGTAGAGCTATCATACAGTTGTTGTTATCACGAAGCAGGAAGAGGCCTCTTACACCGTTTAAAAGAGTAAAGATCACAAGCAATGTGATGTTTCTTTCGTGGCTTTCCAATAAAACGGAATTTTCAGCGCGCTTTGGAGAGAACAACGCTCTTGAATTTTCCAATACTCTTTATCACATGCACCATGATACCACCGCAACACATTATCCATTCAGAAAAATCGACGTCTAACCTTTCTCCACTCTCGAAGGATGCGAAATTCGTAGAAGTCTCCCTCATGACGACTTTATGATATCCAATCACGAGCGGAGTCGCTGGTTAACTATCACGGGAACTCAAACGTTGGATTCTAAACGCGAAGCATCCCCGTTCGAAGGCACGACGTGGGAAGGAGCCGAAGCACTTAAATCGTAATCAATCGCCGGAGAGAACTCGCTGGAGATGGGACGCACTCTTTTCAATGGATAAAATGCAACTGTCGTCTCTCGTGGCCTTCGCCGCCTCGAACGCCCCGCGCCTCCCCTCCCACGCTTCCAGATCATCTTTCTTCAACCCTTTCTCCTCCTAAACTCCCCCCACCACTTTCCCTCGTCTTTTCCATCATCACCTCCCGCCTTCCCCCGCGTTCGCTTCTCCCTCGGCGTTCCTTCTCTCCATTAGCCGATCTCAGGCCTATCGCAGCGACGGTCGTGCCATATTTGCCCCGTGGCGGACACGATTCAGAATTTGGGACCCCAGCAAAAACGATCTCCGCCAGCCACCTCCCTCCGTCGTGCCATCCGTTTTTCCCTTTACCACTTTCATCTCGCATTCTTTTAAACCAGGGGTTGGTTTAACTCAGGGCAAGAAAACCAAATACCGGTTCCCCGATACCAGACTTTGGGTAATCCTTGGTACCGGTAACTTGGGCAAAAATCCTAGATATTTCTCAGATATCTTATCGATCCCTATTAAATCTAAGTTACTCAGTAAAACTTTAAAAGATTACAAGGAATGATTCCTACGAAAAAAACTAGTTCCTGGTACCTCAGTACCTTTTGGGTATCCTAATCCTAGATATTCGGACCTAGGTACTGTAACGACCCCTGTCTTAACCCCTTAACACTACAATAGATTTCGAGGAATGGTATCATGAACAAGAAAACAAGGTACCGGTACCTTGGTACTAGTACATGTCTCGATGAAGAGAGGCCTTGGCATTTCTCGGTACCAACACCTGCTTGAAACTTGTAATGAGGTAGTGATTTCATCGTTCACTTAAAATCCAGATTTTTCCAAAAATGTTATGCAAACGTTTTAATCGAGACGACTCGTTTCACATCAATTAAACATATTAAGATCCTGACACAACCACCACCGTGATAACTTTCAGCAATATTTCGTTGCCTGTCACCTTTTGACTTACGGCTCCCCGATGTTTCCTTACCGCTGCATCGCTGCTTGAAATAATCTATTGATATTACCATAGGTTCCAATAGTGGTACGCTGGGCTTTCGTACTCCCAGAAATGTGGAAACTAATTGTTCGATCAAGCAGTCACAACGAATCAGAAAAGAGCGTAAAGTTGAGATTCAAGGTGTACATTGGAGTAACGGCGTGTGTGGTCCCGAAAGGAATGCAAGTGCTACTACAAACGATCCGAGGAAAACTTCCGCATATAATGGATTTTCTGGTAGTTCACACGATTAATCTCTTTCCTGATGTCAGTCAACTCAGCATCTCACTTTGAATTTAAAAGAATAGTTCGAAAAAACAATGGCAAACAACCACGCGTAGGCACTACGAAAACCCAGACATCGCTATTTCAACACCCAAAGACACCAAGAATAACGCCGCCGTCAGGTTAAAAACTGATATTATGCGGTTGAAAACCGAACAAGTGAGTCCCATAGACGAATCATTGCCTAAGGCTTCTTTCTTGGTGGTCACCCTCTTTTATTGGAATTATCTATTGATTAAGTTTTGTCTGGTGGTCCCTTCTGCGGTCGGAGTGTCCCAGGGATTTCGATAAGTCATTTTCGCTTGTCGTCAGGCTTCCAGGGGCTGGACTACCCGATTTCATAAAACGACAGTTTTTAGGGCAGGAGTCGTTTGTTTATCAAGTTAACATCCAAGATCTGCCAAAATTAAGAGTATTTCACTACGATTATTGTTTTCATTGGTATCTTGGTTTTCTGTTAGGTCAGATTTCCTGCCTAGTTAATCTAATAGACTCATTTATGCTGCATCAATTTTATTATTCGTTAGTTGATTCATCGTATGGATCTATTTTCCGATATTTCGGGCACTGTGAGGTTGTTGAATCCACAGGGCAGTACTGTAAATCGTTCCAACAACTTCACATCTGATTCCAAGAAAATTTTTTGTGCTCCCCCCAATCCTCCAATATTCCTCTCAATAACCAGTATTGGCCCTTGAACAGTTGAGCCTTCCTCAAAGACACCCTCCATTTTTTCTCCGACGCTCCTTCTTCATCACTTATCGCTTCAGCATATTTGCTCCACGTCCAATTTTCACCGGTGCGTGAACGGGTTCTATCACTGGAGCTGAGGCTTATCAGTCTCCGCAGACCCGTTTATCGTAGGAAACAAATAAACTCCAAGGGAGAGAATCCAAGTAAATAAATAATCCTGGCGCTTTACCACCCCGAGACATTTGCCCAAGGCGTCGATGGTGGTTTTTCAAGCGTTTGCGTTCCCTCGGATAAAACTTCATGTTCCCGTATTGCGACACCTCAGCCAATCGAAACTCGATAAGTATTCTCCATGGTTTACTTTTTTTTAACCGCTCTGCTCGCTCATGCGAAAAATGTCTTTTTTCCTTTGACGATGTGATAAGGGGATTGTGATGCTCACTTTGGGGAGGGAAGTCGTTCACGATGCAGCGTCAATAGAGCTCAATAGAGCATCGACATCGAAGAGTTATTGAAAAATTCATCACAATAAAGAATGGACATGGCGTGGAAAAGAAAGAGTTCGGGTTGTTTGTACACCGTCGCTTGCCAAATATTTTGCGGAATCCATGAGTGGACTGAAGGAATATTTGGGTGTAAATGTTCCACACAATAGAAGAAATGGCGAAAGAGGTGTCACTTACTCTTACTTATTGCTTTGCTTTACTAGCATATGCCGGTTGATCTGCTGTTCCTTTTTTATGCAAAAAATAGTGGTTTAACAAATGTTTTAACAACATATAAGATTATACAATTGAATTCTTATAAAAGTTTTTTTAAGGGTTGAAAGGTGCCAGTTAATTGATAAAATAATAACCGTTGAATCGTAAAAATTTTAAATAAGTCCTCTCCTTATGGTAATGAACATCTATGATCTATGGCTTGAAGCTGAATGTATCTAGTACATTTTTCATTAGCATCTTTCATACCCAGATACCTTCCATATCACCCTACTGCAGTGATATCGGCACTTATTCTTGGTAAGTTTAACAGTCTAGGCTAACAAAATAAATCATGCTAGCTTCAGGAAACGTAATACTTCTTCGCATCGAGGTTTGTTGCTCAATCGATCTCATTCCACTGCGAACTCATTATTAAATCATAATACGTAAATGTTTCATGAAGACAGATAAACATGCCATTGAGAGATTTTAGGGAGAGAGTTGAAGAAATAAATCTATTATTCGAAATTTTTAATCGTAATGAAATACCTGCGTCTCTTCTCGGGTTAAAAAAACCTTAATAAGGAAATAGTTATTTTACTTCCTCTACCATTTGCATATACCTGATATGTATTTGGTTTCCATCGGGATGGGTTGATTGGCAAAAAATGACAGCCCCGAACAAAGAAGCGATGAGTGATTATTTCCGATTTTCTATTTAAAAACCTTTTATACTCGTATTGCTTAAGGGATACTAAAAAACATGGATTGCGAAGGAATATGGTATCAGCCTATGTGGCACACGTAGGAGGCTGAACATTGTGGTTTTATCATCATATGGGGCAGAATTTTCTCTTTACCATTAACGTAACAAAATTTAAGGAGCAAAACAGGAAGAAGCTTCTTCTGTTGCAACCTTGGGAGGCATTGAATACATGAATATGCAACGCCGCGCTTGAGTGTATGCCACGTCTGTGCAATGCGCATCCTGCTTTCGAAGCGCATGTTAATGGTGAAACCCACTAATGGCGTAATCAGATCTGGAGCATGGTAATACAGAGTTATTGTCGCACTTGCTTCTTTCTAATGGCCGAGAGTAAGTAATCAAGAAAAGTACGTCTAATCATTAGGGACAAATTGAAGTGTTAATTTTAGTAACTAGTATTGACAGGGCAAAACTGTGCGTTAAATGAAAAAATGGAATTAAATTAACCTCAGGTGATTGTCATGTTTTAAATCAATAGAAGAGTAAAGAAGCCAGGAAACATAATTCTCGCCAGCACTCACGGCGGTTGGTCGGATTGGTATTCTTTTCAGTAATACCATTCATATTTTATATTTTGTGTTCGTTGGAACCTGGAATTAGCCTTTCTTCATCAGTGCACCAGTATTACAGTCGTCCAACACCTGTTTGACGTCACGTTTCATTAGTTACCATCGGTAAGGATCATATATCCGAACATGTTTTACGACCACAGTATTCACTTCTCATTACTTTAGATAACTTCGGTATAGGAGTGAAAAATAAAACGCCTCAGAACAAGAGAGGAAAGAATTTAGAGATATGTATTTCTTCTTTTGGATGCTATAACCTGTCGTAACTACGAGCGTCTGAAGAAAATGGGCTAAATAAACAGTTAGCAGGTATTTCATTTTAACTGAGTTGTTGGATTAATATTCCTATGCAGAATTCATGATTCAGGCTGCTTAATTAAGCCTCCGTATTTTTAAAACTCTCACAAAACGTTCAACAGATGCAAAATCTTTTCATAAGAAACACAGCAAGACATACTCACTAAGAATCGTTTGGTATTTGCGACGGACTCACATGGAAATGAAAACTTACACATGGAAATATTAGCATAAATAAAATATATGTATTTATTAATTATTATGTTTAGCGATATATTTTACTTTATTTGTCTCATGTTCTGTTACGCATGTGGATAATCACACAATAAAATAGTTTTCATAGCAAGCAGCAACTTCAACTTTTCAAGAATTTGGAAGGAATTGCCACGATGAAAAGAATGGAATATTGTCTTCAAACACTTTGCTTCTTCCAGATCATAAAAAAATCTATTTCCAATGAGAGACATCTCATTAAAAGTACGTTCATTCGACGAAACACTCTTACCGGGTGGAGCTTTTTGAATGAAACTTTTTTCCTTCTATATTTGGAGTGACTGATGTGGAAAAGAAATCAATTACCAGTTTTTAAAATGCGTTCATTAATCATGTCCTTTTCTGACAGAGACAAATAGAATTGAATGGACATGTGTCTCGCTTATCTTAATTTTTGATCTTTGACCTTTGTCTTCGTCGCCTTCATCCTCACGATACCACCACTTGCCCTCCGTGGTCTTGACCAACTTGCCTAGTAGATAGCCGTTTAAAAAAGTTATGTCAAAATTGCGAAAACTCATCGATTCGTGAGATGGATCAGCAGTGACGCATGAGATGCTGTTTCCTCTAGGTCCTGCTAAAAGCAAAGAAAAGAGAAAGGTTGCACAAACTGGGTACAACATTTAATTGAAAATCACATTTGCCTCCTGGTGTATTCAGCCTCCATTCCAAAAAATACTTTACATACGCATGTGAATGATATTAGAAGTTGTGCATTAACATAAACAGAAAAACAAAATAGTTTAAATTATTTTTTTTAAATATTACCATATCAAAAAAGAATACATAGTGTACCATGTGAATCGCTTTATTTCCCGACAATTGATGGGAACAGTATTAAGGTCGCAAACCAAGGTCATTCTCAAGAAATTGGCCTCCGACAGTTAATAGTGCATTGATTACAGTAGTTTTTAAAATCGAAACAGCGAAAGATAAGGCATATATGAATAAGCGCTATAGCATAAATAATATAACCGATTAAAAGTTTAAATCCAGACACGTTCGCAAAAAATTATTTTCGTCTATGGGGAAGGTCAACGACGGGATCTCGGGATATTTTCAACGATCGAATAAAGCAAAGAATCCACAGTTTTCTTTGTTGCCGCTTTCTCCTGAGGTAAACATGGTCTAAACGTATTTTTTCTGCGCCTTTATACAGACTCTTCTTCTTTAGATGACCCCTCCGGTTCCTCGACGGTAAGAAGATCAATTTTGTCCGGGTGATAGAGAACGGTGCTGATCCAATCGGAATAGCACGTTGTTTCCGTGTATACTCCTGGAAAGCGAGCTCTTCCGCAGCCCAAACCCCAGCTTACAATGCCGCAGAGGTAGTATCTCTTTTCCCTCGGGTGGAAACATGCCAGCGGACCGCCGGAGTCACCCTGCACCCAGCAAGCAAAGGAAAAAGTGCGTTAGCAGTCAACTGGCAGAGTAGTGATTTATATTGGAATGCTTATCTTGAAAACGTGGAAAGGATTAAAATACCTAAACTAATACAATCTTTATTCATCAGAGGATGATTTAAAGGGAAAATACTCAAAGCACCACGGAAAAAATATAATCTCGTTTTTCAATACTGTTCGGTGAATTTTTTAATAGTCTAAAATAATTAGGCGATTCACACGACTAGTATTGAGGAAAGCTACGGCTAACTAAGGAAAATTCTCGTTTTTAGCATTCCGTTTAAAATTACATTTTGGTACTTATTTATGATGGTAAAAGCATGAATGCATTATTGCTTTTAAACTATTCAGTAAGTAAATTACTCCATAACCATTGGGGAATGAAAGTACAGGCTAAAGTGCTGTAACTCGAAATCGGAATTGGAAATATAATCGGAACTGGAAAATGAACATATCTAGAGAAATGTACAATTATGGGGACCTTCGCGAATCGTGGAAATAATAATGGAAAATATATTTGAAGGATACGCAATATCCGTATATCACGATGGTGTTTGTTTTCTCTCGTATTCCTGGCATTTATTTTTTCATCTTTAAGCTCCGTGGAGCTGATGTTTACAACTGAGACGAAGAGAACCACGGAAAGCGGTAGGGTAACCACTCGGATGGTTTGGGTCCTAACATTAAAATTTTCCATTATCCGCACTCAGAAAATATGCCACCACGCGGAGGAGAGCATGTGACCAGTGTTATCAAGGTTAGGATCAAAATGAAGCAGAATCGACAATCAGCTGGTGATTCGCCTCCGTTCCACGATGGGAAATCATTTCGGTACCTTGCACGAGTCGTGGCCACCGGCTTCTTCAAACCCGGCGCATATCTGACACGGGTGGAGGAACATCCCGTATCCGGCTTTTCTGTACAATACACCGCACATTGATTTCTCCACAAGCGGGAGTTCGACGTGCTGAAGGACCTCGGGAAGGGCTGGCTCCTTCTCCGACAATCTTCCCCAACCGGTCACGATTGAGTCGCCTAATTGACAGAAGAAGGGATATGAGTGTGATTAGTGGTGGAACGTATTAAATACAAATAATTCCAACAATGAAGCAGTGAAAATGAGAGAAATTTTCAATATCAGCCGAACATAATACCTTATGAGTCTGAAAATGCCTTAGTTGGAGATAGATTGGAATAACGATTTCACAATACAAAATTTTTATAATGAAGGAAAAAATTTAACTGAATCTTAGGGGAAAACTATATGTTATACCGACTTATCATTTGGCGCGCGAACCAACATTTTGAGAAACTGAATATAACTCTCGCGCCTCCCTGAACACGGATTTTGTAAGACTGACTGATTGACTAATCCTATGTAGTGCATGGGCTTGGTATTGTGGGTGAGCTCTACCCTCACCTACCAAACCG
>LYUA01000680.1:367957-393097 GCA_002093875.1 Calopteryx splendens
GGGGGGGTTGAGAGGAAGATGTAGACTGCAGGCCGAAAGTGAATTTTTTTCTGCACGGATGTCACATTTTTTTCCGCATTTATAGGTGAATTTCCTCGACCATCTTAATTTGACATAAAGATGGCAATTCCTTCTCCATATTATCCAATGAAAATTAATAGTGTGAGGTTTTTATAATATTTATAAAATAACAGTAATTACAAAAACGAAAAAATACACCAAAAAACGACAACAGCAGGATATATTTTTACTTACTCTCCCTACGGCGTACAGGGGAAAGTATTGTTTTCATGAAAAAATTCGAAATCGGGACTTCGAAGGAATTGTAAAATACTTTTTAAAAGGGGTGTTGAGGGGGCTAGAAGATATTAAACCATTTTTCAATAAAACCAATTAGAATTTTCAGATGGGGCATCTTATTTTTCTCATTTAAAAAACGAAATAATTGATTGATTAACGTGGCACTTGAACGAACGAAGTGGGAATCCGGATATATTTTCGAATTTAAAAAAAATCTGTTCACCACTTACCGTATCTTACGCGAAACATTTATAGTACGTCGTCGTTTATGCGTGGATTTAGATTTTAGAGTTACTTTTGTCCTTTTGAGTGTGGTTACCATAGAGACCCCCTCGTAGCGCTCCACCGGCTCATTCTCCTGAATAGGAACAATATTTTTCAGAAATGCTCTCCTTATCTTTTGGGCGTCGAAAGGAAAAACCACAGGTGCGAAGAAAGTAATGTTCTGGACACGGCAGATTTCTTTCGTCTCTTTTTTCGCACGCTGAATTCGACCCGGTTGTTGAGGGGGTTAGAAGATATTAGAACCATTTTTCAATAAAACCGATCAGAATTTTCAGATGGGGCAAGACCGGTTTATGAACTAAACTCACTCGGCCTCCATTCCATTACGTTCTCCAGAAGAACGGTTTCAATATTATCTGAAATCGGCCCTCTTTAATTTTCTCCTTTCGTCTACTGTATCGCTTCGCATTACACTCGTCAAATTGAAAAATTCTATTCCCATCGCTCGCTCACACCATCTTTCCCTTGATTTTTACAATAAATGTTGCCGCTGAATGCGATATTGCCAAGCAAGTAGCCACCCCACCCTGAAAAAAAGTCAAAAGCCTTACGGGAGTTCGTCCATCCTTCGGCGACTTTAACTGCACCTTCACTTTTATTTGGCACATGTGCATTTTCCCCGCTATCAACTCTTCATCCTCCATTTCGCCCCCACCCTCCGCCCCATCCTTAACTTTTAAAAGGCCCTTTTATTCTCGGCGGTGTCCCGAGGGCCTCATTTCCTCGAAACTCGTGACACTATGAGCGCGGAATTGGGGCATCGACGCGAAAGGGAGACCACGCCCCCCCCCCCCCCCCCCCCAGGGTGTAGGAGAACGAGAGGGTCGCGAGGGTAAAAGAAAAGGGAGTGAAAGGGGGGGAGAATGAGTGGTGGGGAGGAGATAGCGTTTGAGAGCAAGGGAAGAGGGAGATATGGAGGGATAGTCAGATGGCCTATCAAGAGATGCACGAGAGTTGGACTCCGAGCAGTGAAAGAGCCACGGGCTGGGCGTTTGCATCATATTTTGTCGGACGCAAAGTCACACTATATATATATAGGTATATATATAATTTTTTTGTAGCTTGGGAGCAATCAGAATGCCACGAATGAGTCAAATCAAATCATAATTACAGCACCTGACCCTTGCAGCTCTATTTTAAGCCCTTAGGAGTAGTGCGTACTTGAACTTTAGTGCTGTTCCCTCTACCATTCGGTGATGGATGATGATATGCATCACCATCTAACCTGAAAGCGGTTACAGGGTCATGTGACGAGGTATTAAGGTGCCCTGGTTGCTCCATATTCACATGGACACCGAGTTTTTTCTTCAATATTATTTATTTTAATATTATATAAAGTAAATGCATTTACTTATGAACTTACTTATATACCTTTTGTGAATAAAAAAACAGCAAGAAACCCCAAGGTTCGTTTGACAGATGAGGGTAGAGCTCACGAAACACTGAGCCCAACGGCACGCGAAATTAACACATCAGGGTAAGGGAGGTCAGATACTTTCCCTGTGCCGACTGCGGTTTCCCAGGGGGATCGGGTAACCGAAAAATCTCACAGTTCGGGTGAATCTAAGCATCCAGGGGCGTCACCCCGGAATCGAACCCGAGCCCTTCGGTTAGTAGTCCAGCGCTCTACCCACTGGAAAACCACTCCCCTCTTTTGATAATTCACTTGTGTTAAGTTTTTTTTCTTTTCCAACTGCAAGAAGTTTTTTGTGAATTGGATTTTTTTTGGATTTTGTGAATCATGTGATTGTGGAGAAATTATCATTCTCTCTCACAATGGTTCATCATATGGAGGCAAATTAAACTAGAGCGATCCTGCAAAGGCTCATTGAGCTTGTCAGCAGTGCTATTAATAACTAAGACGTTTAGTTGTTTTTTATAACTCTGATTTCTTTATTTTCGCTTTTTTAAATTTAAATATAATTTACTTGACCACATCTAAGCAACTCCAAATTAAAATATTAAGAAAATATTCATTTTTCCATGCTTCAGATCACATAACTCACCACGGACCAACAATTACAATAATTTTCCCAAATCATATATTCCCAATAATTTTCCAATCGGGAAATAAAGCACAATTGAAAATAATATTCGAATGTAAACATCTTATAATTTCTACCAATGGCACACGTATGATGAGAAAATTACTTTTCAAGTGTCTTAAAAATAATTAATGCCCAAAGTAGATATTTGAGATTATTACCAAATTCGACCAAATAAGGTATATATACCTAAAGTGAATCCACCATTGGATGCAGCCGATTGGTGAATAATACTCCTACCAAAGTTTCTCACGAAAATCTTGGAAAACCCATCCACCTGCCACAATCCATGAAGACTAAATCCAAGAAATAAAATGGCTCTTAATCTGCTCATAAATCAAATATTTCTATAAACGTAACATACCCTCACCATCATCACAAAATACAACCCATGATTACATCAGAACTACTTTATTTAAAGTTAATGAAGTGTCCAACTAATAAAAAATATTGATTGATTAAGTATGTATGTAAAATTTATTTACATAGTATATAACACTCCATTAATTATAATGAATTCACAACCAACTCCTCAGCATTAAAATAACGTTTCAACCAGCATAAATATTAATACATTATGTGGAACGAAAGAATGAACTTCAGTTTTCTTATGAGTCCCCTAGGGGTTAATGAAAATTGTAAACTAAATTAATATCATGTATCACTACAATAAAACTAGGAAAGTAAACAATTCCCTCGTCTGCGCTGAAATACCTATGGTGCAAAGTTTTTATTTTTATCCATTTATCGAAAAAATGAGCAAAATATAGGTATAGTGCTATACGTAGAGATGGACGGATGTTAAGAGAGAGAAAAATAAATTCAAATGAATTGTGCAACTGGAGGTGTACCTCGTCACCAGCGTTAAGACGTAGGATTCGTATTGTGCCGTTCCCGACCATCCAAATCGCATAAGGCGCCACGCCTCTTTCCTCCAACCACGTAGCCAGGGAAGAGAACGGGGACTGACTGCAAAGGCTTCCAGAGAGTACGCCGTCAGTGCGCTCTTCCTTTTTCACAGACGACCCAAAACCAAAATGAAATCCTGGCGACGAGCCTGTTTATCTATTTGTAATATCGGAGAGAAGGGAGCGAAGAGACGCGAGGAAAAAAAATACATAGCGAGCAAAAGCGCACCCACGTCCTCAGACACAAGTTAAGGAAGTGTGAGAGCGCAGGTGTGCGATGCCCCATTGTTCTCCAGCACGTGGCTGCTCGCCGAGCGCGGCTGGTGGGCGACTGTGGATTGAAAAGCTGCGACGCAGGGAAAAGTAAATCAAAGGAATCGTCAGCGTCGCCGTTTGGTGGAATGGCGGCATGAAATGGAATGAGCCGGTTTAGGAGGGAAAGTAGGGATGGGAATGCAACTCGACTCCAATCTGGGAACAACCCCCGCGAGTGAATGAGGCGATTTTTTCGAAAACGCATTTCAAGAATTCAAGCTACGCGCTTCCACTCGTAACGATGACTGAACCAAGCCTTGAGGGACAGGACTTGTGCGCTAAGTTTAATTGAAAATGGTGACTTAGGTGGACAACCTAAAGAGGCGTCGCATTTATTTGGAATCCATTATTCCACGATCATTTTTTCTTAGGTATGGGGATATATCATGGAAGAAATGTGGTTTCAGCAGGTTCGGCTAAGGATAGGGACGATTATCGTCGAAATCACATAAGGTTTCGCCTCTTTTCTTCTAGGCACGTAGCCAGGGAAGAGTACGTGGACTGCAAAACGAAAAAGTAGACGTAGCTATGATAATGATCAAAGCTACGTAACCTGGTTAATGATCGCAGCTATGTAGCTAGGATAATTATCCACAAAAAATCACGTCAACAGAAATTAATCATCAACTGCTCAGTAATATATTTTACTTAACCTCCCACAGTCTAAAACACAAAAGTAAAACCGTAAACGTTAACTTCACGCTTTTATCACATGAAAAGTTCAAAATAATTTTGACCAATTAAATTTTTATAAAAAAAGAAAAAAAAATATTTTCATAAAAGGTAAGTTCCATTTCGATCGAAAATCATAATAGTTTCCGTGCATTTTCCAAGAGCTAAAATAAAAACTATATCCACTACCTCCCTATATTTCATTTTTTTAATAGGACTACCGTGCGCACTGCGCAGTAGGAATCAATAAAGATTGCGTCACACATCAGATGACAATAGGTCATTAGGCCAGAGGACAATAGGACAACAAAGCCATTACAGTACCCTGAATGCCGACAATTAGTGCTTGGCCTACACATCTCATTTGCAATAATTTGAATTTTATTTAAAGGCCCACCCCAAATATCCTAAAAGAATGCTCATGCACGGTATCTTCTTTGATACGAACACATCTATCATTATTTATTAACTTTCCAAATAAGTATATTAAAAAAAACCTATTAATCATCTTATTACCTTTTCCCTCAATCTTTGCAGTGATGTTTAGGTTCTACTATTTAACGAGCTGCTACTTTAGCAACACTAAAAATGTTGAAAAACGATACAAATATTAGTCGAATAATAAAGAGAATAAACCCCATTAATTGACAAGTTTGAGAAAAATTTCGCCAAGTGCCTACGAATTGAAGCACCATGATAGTCGACGCCCTGCATAGTGGAGGCGTCAAAAGGATTTTGATTAATTCAAGGTTGATCGAAGTGGCATCGCCTTTGAGGAGAAAATAATTAGGTGAGAGGATGGCAAGGGTTTCAATTCGAAAGATTTGAATACTGAGGGGAGAGTTGTAAGGCGTCTTAAGAAGGCTTCTAACGGAAAAGAGGAGCTTTGTATCAAAGAAAAATGTAAAGGAAAGATCACCCCCCTCGAATGTTATATGGAAAAGATTGATCAACTTGTGCTAGTTTGAGTTCCTGAGGAATCTTTGAGGTTTATCACAATGATGAAAGAAAAAACAAGATTGCTACGCTATTTTGAGCCAGAACACTATATGCGTTTTGGAAAATTTTACAACCGAATAACCATTTTTGAACAAGAGGGGCAAGAAAATAAATGAGAAGCGCCCTCTCGTAAGTTCCACACGCCCTTACGGAGGCTTGCGGGGCATTATGTGTATGCGCCTTTACCATGCACCTTATTACAGCTCATATCAATAAATCAATCGCAGTACCGAACCCGAAGCTCGGTTTGGTGGGTGAGGGTAAAGCTCACCTAATACTAAGCCCAACGGCGTGTGAAATTCACACATCAGGGTAGGTGTGCCAGTTCCTTTCCCTGTACCGCCTGNTGGTACACAGCTTGGGTGAAGCTGAGGATGCCCAGAGGCGTCACCCAGAATCGAACATTGGCCTCCGGTTGGTAGCTCAGCGCTCTACCCACTGACTACCGTGCCCCCAACAGCTCATTATGAGCTCCAAGTAATCGCTCGCCAGGTCCTCCACTCTAAATTGGAAACCTGGCACGAAGAAAACACAAGAAAAAGTGTGTACAAAAGACTGAAAACTCATTGTCCGTTTTGGTCATTTTGCTTCTTTAGCTTTCTTCGAGACGTAGGAGAGTACTATCCAAGATCGCACCGTCTCCCTTCTATCCTTCTTAAAAACTCACCCAGGAACTGCAATTTTGCTCCCCGAACTATGGGTCATGAAGGATGATTATCACCATGGATTTTTCGTAGGTTGCCTCCTCTACATAGTACACAGGGCTCACCGCAAAATATCTGATTGGTGTTGATTTTTTCACCGGGTTTGAGGTAGATCACAAGGCTCGGTAAGGAAAAAAATGCACAGGGGTGAAAACCTGCTTCGGGGAAGGCGGATGCTATACAGGGAGGAATTAGAAAAAGCGCGTGCAAACTCTTTGTTTTCGTCGCAATGGAAAAGTAACCTCTTTACGACAGCGGGCGAATGGCGGCTACTTTTTTTCTATGCTTGGTACATTGTGATGCGAGGAATGGAAGAATGAATCACACCGTGTGTCAACCTAAAAAAACACAATTCACGCCACGATGAGAGTGGGATTAAATGAAAAGACGAGTGTGAGATACAAAAAATCTTCCAGCATTTAACTTTCTCACCATTGCATATATTACGAATTATTTTCTACGTCAGGTGACAGCAAAAGTCAAATAGGTCAAGAGAAACTAGTTGTCTATTTTTAATTTCTAAATAAAGGAACCAGAGAATTACGTTAAACCTCTTCACAGAGAGCGTAAAGCACACTACTCGGTAATACCTTAAGAGATGTCGAGGGTTACATAACCTAAATATATTGAAAAGAATTATATTGGTGATATCTCTGATAGTGTGCTCGGATTTTCCTTACTTACTTCCGGAAAGTTCTTTCATCTTCCTGTACAGCACTACAATATTCACATCCATAAACTGCTCTTCCTCCCACATTCTTTCGCCTTATTAGTTTCTCGCCTTATTTTACATATCGTATGAGTTATATTACACTCGAGTGTAATTACACGTGAGCACTTGTTTTCGGCGCTATGCTTTTATAATTACTTCCGTGCGATCACCATCCCATCCATCACTCTGTACGATATTGATACAAAATAATGCGGCGAAGTAAAATGTGGATATTATTTTTTTCACCTACGTATGCTTGCAGTCACGCATTAAAAGACGGGGTGATTATAAGAGTTTACTGATTACGCCCAAGAGTTTGCAGGAATCCACTGTCAAATTAATATTAGCATTGATTGGTGGGAAGTTTCCTAACTACTTAACTGATGAGAGAGAATTTATTGCGGCCTTGGGATGTATTAGTGTGACGTGTTAGAGGCGAACAAGCTAAATTGTACTATGGAAAAAATAACGTTACCAATGTGAGGGAATCCATTGATTTCCTCTTTGATTCATTATGTGATTTAATTATCTGCAGTAACTCCAGATAAAGTATGCAATAGTTGTGATACCTAACGTTGATTCGGTGAGAAAGAGGTTAGCAAGGCAGATAGATATAACTTTTAAACAATTTTATCCTAACATACCTTTTTCCTCGAAATAAATAGTAAGGCACATGCACCCACAAGCGTGACTTTAATCGGCGGTATTATCGGCGGCCACAAGCGTGTGATACGCACCGTTTGTATCCAGCTTTTCAGCAAGTACACCCTGTTGTAAAAATAAAAATGCACCCTGAGAGATTTACATACTTGAAAGAAAAGTACCCTATAGGCATAGATTCGTCCGACGCAAACGGTGTGTCACACACACTTGAAGAGTTAAATAAATACCGTTATTTTCTCATCCTTCCCCATTCAAATTACGCGAACATTGCTCCTATCCCTTACCCCGAAGTTGTCGATGTATTCACACGGCAGAAAATCCTAAAAAAAAACCATTTCCAAATCATAGCACAGGTACTGCAGCTCAATAGCAGGTGCGATAAATTCATTTCATTGATAGTAGACCGACACTAATTCATGATTTTTTCTTCACTTATTCTCCTTTCTCTAACTCTTATCCAGTTCAATCGGCAGCTCATTCCAAGGGTGCAAATGGCTTCGAAGGCCAATCGCTCCCAGCACAACTATCACTTCTAGAAACTGACGTTAGAAACCCACATGGTTGCCGGGATGGTGTTGCCCGAATACATTGATGAAGAGCTTGATGCTTATATAACTTGATATAAGAACTGCAGCGACAAGTTTTGAAAATACAAATGGTCCAATTAGTCCAGTTGCGGAGCTTTCATCCCCAATGATTTTTAAGTGTAATTCACTCCTCGAGTTATTTCAGGGGACGTCTGGAACATAAAAAGCAATTTACTATAACGTTACATTAGATATTGGTTTAAGTTACCGGAATGATAACTCTTTAAAATACTACAGGCTACTCCGTTTATACATTCACGTTTATTCTTCCGGTTCGGTCCGGGAATAGACACAAGTCCTGCTTCGTAAGATAACTCAATAAAACTATTCTATTGGGTCGTAACTCTGCATTATAATGAACTCTATTTTCAAAACCACCCCACTTCTTTTTTTACAGCAAGTACCTGATGAACGCCAGAATGCCACTTTCTGATCTATGTACATGATTATTTTTTCTTATTATTTTATCATAATGTTCTCTAAAGTGGATTTATTCACGAATGTTTAAGATCACATCGTGAATGAATGAATGCATTGCGACGAATTATATTTTTTAAGTGTTTTTGATGCGACAACAACATATTAAAGATGTTTTTATGAATACATTTAATAAAAGTTAATGTTTATTAATGCATTCAATGACTCAATATCCATCAAAAAATTTAACGCAATTCGCGATAGCTCATCAAATAATGTAACACTATAAAAGCTCTTTTCATAGCTTTTCCGCTGTACTATAGTAGTGGTTAATCATATAATAATATTTTATCCATACTATCAATTAAGGCTAGCCCACAAAAGATTTTTTCTTGAAAACACACCAAAAAAATTCTTTTCTGCAAAAAAAATCAGCAAGTAGCGTCCTTGGCGGTACAAAACCTACTAATGAAGCCTTATTTATGCACTTGAGTGCTCGGAGGTTAACGCTTCCCAACTTGAATGCGGTTGGCTTCCATGCCGTCGCAGGCTGGTGTTTTGAGTGCTGCTCGGGGAGTCATTCCTAATATATTCCCGCGATTATTATCCCTCGTATATCATTTCCTTCCTCCACGCTCCACGACGAGGCTGAGAGAGGAGAAAGGGGGGGCTGTGGGGGGGGGAGGGGACGAGCCGAATGAGTATGCAGGAGACAAGGGAGCAGTCCGATTTCCCCCGTGGAGGAGGGGATTCAGGTGGGAGGGAGGGGTGAAGAAGTCGGGGTAAATCCGAGCAAAATTAGGGGCGATATTTAAATGAGTGGTTGATTGGCCTTGATTGCTATGCGGTATGCGACACGGGGCGCCCCGCATCGAAGACCGTGCGATGCAGGGACGCAGCGCGCATACAAACACGCCCCACAGCCGTTCTTGTTATTAAATTAATAAGTCGCCCCGAGTCTCCTTGGCATCAAAAGATTGTTTACCACTCCGCGCGCTGGGCACGAAAGCAAATACACAGACCGCAGGTTTTTTATTATGCAGGAGACAAACGCTCTCTCCGGAATTCGAAGCTGATTCTCAGGTCAAGTTCAAAGGGACCTTGCCCCGGTCTCGTTCGTTTACCCCCCTGCACCCCCCACCTCCATCCCTCCCCCTTCCTCCGTCGGACTTGGAGGTAAGGATGCGAAGATTGGAGGGGTGGGAGAACACAAGTTTGGCCGGTGCTACTCTCCTAACGGCTCGTTCTAGTGACGATCTCAGTTAATTCAATATATTTTATGCTTTCCACGAAATGAAAACTGAAAAATATAAGTAAAGATAACTATTAACAATAATTGGCTAAAATATCCACGCTGCGGGGCCCAAAAATTAAAGAAGCTCGAAATATATGTTTTGAGAATTAATCTGAGGAAAAATTCACTTCTCTCGTTGCCTTTTCATCGTAGGTACTTTAAATGGGGTTTTAATGCTTACTTTTCACTTTCCCAGGACTCTTATCATTGGTAAATATGACTGCATTAAGCTCGTCTCAAGAGACGGTTATGCTGCATCATCTTTCATTTTCTTCCGGGCTCTCAGCTATTCGTATCATTGGAGTGGATTTGGCCGTTGGCCACATCTTGATTAGTGGGGAAGAAAGTCAGATTTTTTCATCATAGGGACAATTTACGAAGTGGACCACTGATATCATTTAAACATTGTGACAACAATTTTGAGCAAGTCTTCAGCTGCACTCAATGCCTTCTACAACCATCAAAATGAAATGTATTATCAGGTTTAATGTCCGTCGTACTGGAAATAAGCCTGAAACAGTGTAGAACATGGCATTCATGCCTAATTTGCTTGATTTCTAGAGTTAGTCATCCGTATAAATGCACACTGTTCCACATCGCCGCACATCACTGTTGCTTGCATAATTTGAGTTCCGTTTGAGTTGAGTTTGAGTGAACTGTCTCTTGCAGAATTTGAGTTCTGAGTGGCATGACTGCCTTGGAATTAATCTCAACCCAGTCGCATGCTCCTCCTTCACAGACATTGCAAGTTTAATATAAACTTTTTGCAGACCTCCCCTACTTCTGGAAACCATTGGCCAAAATCCAAAGTTTTAAATCTGGCATACTTTAGTAAAAGTAAAAAATTTTATTTGCACGAAAACAGCGAAAGTTAATTCAAAAGAGAACAGTTTTCCCACTGAAAATAAAAGTTTATAAAAATTAAACAATCGTTTTCCCTTTTCTCAGCTTGTACACGCAACGTGCGTGACGGGAAACTCCGCCGCCTTCCCCGACCCTAATGCATTTCCTCATAATTTTTCTCACCAATTTCAAGAAAACAATATGTTTTTAATCTACACAATAAGTAGCGGAATTATGAATGCACATACTTATGAAACTAACTGTATGGTCGGGACTAAAGCCCACTTACAAAAAAACAAACGATATGCCAATGCAAAAAAATAAAACGTTATCAAGGTACAACTACTGCAATTGGCATTTATTAACCTTTAATGAATCACAGTTATGATTTGAACGGCTCAAGATTACAAGAAAAAAAGAACCAGGTGATCAGGTAATCTCCCAAAGAGTGGTGCTGAAAGATTTTTCTACCGAGCACTGTGACTGAAGATTATAACAATATTTAATAAAAATTTTAAATTAAAAAAAAATCTTCTTTCACACGACAGAACCGGGATAATTTTTTGAAAGAAATTAATTATTTTTGAAAGTTCCAAATGAACGGGCTTTCTTTCCTTATGCATTCGCTAAGTAGGTCTTTTCTGCGCTAGGCCGTTCTTCATACTGATTATTTTATGCTGACCCGATTCACAAAAAGTGCGATAACGCTTGACGAAACGCGTGAGTTCGCCTCAACGGAGAGGGCTGGCCCCAAACGAACCAGGGCGTCACCTACGTTTGTAATTCCGCATCGATTTGAGGTTAGGACATCATAATTTGAAAACGCACCGCCTATCATTTGCCGAAAAAAATTGAACCTATCCCGGCCGATGGCCTCACAGGACAGTTAAGATTACTGTTTGAATTCCGAATCGCAATGAGTTCCATACACCACTTTTTCTCTTTCGCCGGCTTGTGATATTTGCAAATTTTTATCACTATTAGCAGCGTGGTAGTAACCTGAGGTTTTCAAACCGTTTTTAGAAAAGAATAAAAAAAATGCAAAACATTTGTCGAAGACAATCTAATAATCAACGATAAGTACTTTGATATAACTCCAAAACAGGAAATGAATCGAAAGAGCAATGGCATCGCGAGTAAGTTCCTCATTCGTCGGATATTCGCTTATGACACTGACAATGAGTAAACGTATATAGAAAGGGCATCTGCTACAATACTTTTTTTGTTCAAAAAGTTTGGTTACTCATTACTGCAACAAATTCATGCGTTAATGCATTCACCGAAATTCGAACGCAATAGAATTCGCAATATAGCGTTCCAAATTTCATGTAACTGTAAGATACCGAGAATGTATAGAAATATTACCTACGGAATACAATTTTTAAAAATTGAATAAAATATTGTCACTCTTTCCGGCTGTATTTTAATTTACATCTCCGCATAGGCAATCCGACTATATACTATTCAAAGATACGCAGCACTCCACCATTTCCTCCAACTTGCAGGACTATCTGTTGCAAGTTAATCACATCAACGCACACTTTGTCTTTAATTTCAATTTTTATGTTCCAGTTTCATGCGAAGCGCTAACTATCGCATTAAACTGCCGCTCGGGTCTACCTTGTCCTCCTCGTTCCCTATTCCACGTCTTCCAGCACTTCTCGGATATCGCTGTAATATTTTAATGCATATGATAAAAAAATTCATGAAATAAGAATAGCATGAAAACGTGATGTCTGATCGAGCATTAGCCAAGAGAAATTAACGGAGCAAATTACCTTCACCTCCATTAATTTTAAGACGCATGTTTTTGCTTTCAGGGATCTATTGGCATAGTCTCAACTGACCGTGTATAGGTGTTGCAGCCAAGTTTCGTGAAAACATACGCAGGACATGAAATAAATCTTCGCCTAGAGGAATGCCACCTGAAGGGGTAAGGACTTTCCCCATGCAGTAGGGCACTGTAATTATTCAATCAATAACGTTCGAACATCAAGAGCCAACAATCTCGAGACGGGGTAAAGTGGGCATTAGACCGCTTCACCAGCACCTTGGCGCATACACATCCGTAGCGTTCGTAGAACGTACGCGTCTATAACTAAATCTACGTTGTTTTACAAGCCGCCACGGGGTCACGGGGGTTAGAACATCACACTTGATTGAGTGAATTCAGGTAACTCTGATGTTTTAGTAATATTAATTTCATTTTACAATTAGGTTCTTCGAACATTGCTTTTGGGACATTTAATCTGGTTCTAAATGTGATAGGGAATTGTGCGCAATTAGAAAGAGTATTTTAATATGAGCGCGCAGGAGTCTATTTCTCTCATTTTATCCAGGCGGTCCAATCTGCCGATATAATGCAGGGTCCTAATAATTCCCTCAGTGTCACTAGTGCACCGTCAAGTGTCCAGTACCTTCTTAAACGTTTTGTCCTGCTTCTTCGTGTCCCTTCCTAGTTTTTCTGGTAAACCCACAATCCTTCATTTTTTGTGGCAATTTTGGTCAAAATTGATTGAACAGAACTTTGACGAATCTAATTGATCTTCTTTGAGCTTCATTTATTTCCTTAAATAAAGATTTCTCCCATGGATTCCGAATGACGCATTTTCCAAACGCAGACGCACAAATGTGAAATAGAAAGAGCCTAATGATCTTTGGAAGATATGCCACTGAGTAACATATTCACCTAAATTCAAAAATATGTACTTTTATTAAATATGTCGCTAAATCATCAGGCGGAATATCGGATTCTTATATAATAGCTCTAGGCCAACGTTACGCCGAGACGTATTCACTACTGCGCATGCGTCAGCTATTTGCACCCCCATCTCTTCGGATTCCGCAAGTTGTGACAGCTAAGCTGCATTGTTGTTGGATTATAAAATCAATATTGATTTTTGAGTCAAAAAATCGTGCCGACATGATTGGCGCATAAGCATATTCAAGGGAATTGCTTGAGGAACATACTGACATTTTTTTCGATGCTCTTAGAACGTTTAATGAAAGAATAGAGCGACAGACTGGTGTGAGCGAATATGTACACTGAGTAGGTGAAAAATCCCATGTTGTAGAGCCAGCGAAGGAAACCGTTCCAAAGAAATTTATTTCACTACGAGGCAGTAAGTATAAGGGATTAAATAATTTTAAGGCCTTCCATTAAACTGTGCTGGAGAGGAGTAAGTGTGCAAATAAAACTCCATCGAGTTCGAGTTGCTGACGTTCTTAAAGTATCAGGGAGCTCAAAGATAATCTATCTCTGTATGAAGTTAAAAAATATCAAATCTATTACATTTTTCGGGTTGAAATCACATAAATGAGAACAAACGAAAACCCAATGCACTCGATCACGGCACTGAATCAATGCATGGATTTTCCTTGAATAGAAAAACAGCCCTCATTATTAAAATATATTTTTTAATCATCTCCAATCTCTTTTTCTTGAACTACTGAATTGCGAAAGACTCATGCAGTACCAGAATCCAAGCAGCCTTAAGGTGCATATATTCTACCGCATTTGATCCTCAGTAAAGTATGTAATGCATAGCTATCACTGAAAGATCGATTACCTCAAGTTTCATATTTTGCTGCTAGGAAAAGTTTGACATCTCGATGCCAAGATTCCAAACATCTGCAGCTTCTTGCATCTACCACCCGGCATTTAGATAATCGATAGTTGTACACTCTTCTTTCGGTTGCCAAAAAACCCTACTTTAAACGGCTTTAAGAAGATTATTCGCAATCTGAAAGCCTCGTCACCAACCAAAACGTAATTTAGCTGCCCGTTGTCGCATTTTTCAAGGGGTGGAAGACACAGGAAGCCTATATGCATCTGGTGGAAATCAATCTCTTCAATCAATGCTATTAATCTACCAGTTGATGAACGGTCATTTGATCTCAAACTATCTCATATAAATTATAACCTGTGTCATAAAAACCTATTAAAAATAAGAAAATCAGCAAATAATTGTAATGACACACTCCTATCGTGGTTGGCCGTGCGATGGTTACGCTTGCCGTCCGCTACGAATAAATAGGAAACTTCCATCGGCAGTGGACTATTGAGACAAATTCAATCCATTGCTCCTCACACTTTGGAAATTGGAATAAAACATTTGTTTCAGGAAAATGAAGAGGGGAAGAGTTAATGGATTTTTGCACACGAAGTTTTAAGTCCCATCAGTGCCACATGAGCCAACATCTCTTCTTAATCAGTACACCCGAAAGAAAATCCAGAAGAGGAGGGAATCATAAAATTCAAATAAGACTCCTAGGAGACCCTAACTGCCATTAAAAACAGATGAAACGAATAACCATTTCCAAGGGCAGCTGCGATAATTTAGATCGGTAGATCGGTAATCTCAGCGACCAACGAATATTCGCCGAAAAACTCGTAAATAATTGTTCTTTGAGACAGAATTGGGACGCCTGCCACATATTTTCCACGTGGTTCCAGGACTCCAATGAATCATTGCCCGCTCCCAATTCTTAGCAGCTCAAGTATGTCCCCACTTCAATCAATTACCTCTATTATCCCAGCCCATTCCTCGCACTCCCTTCCACGTTTCTCCAAACCATGAACCACACGCCTCACTCTAACGACTGTCATTATTCATGTCTCTATTGAAAGTAAAAATATGTAACATAGTTATTATATGAAACCATTTTTTCTTTTTTTAGTGATCCACTGTGAATCTGAATAAAATCAACATGGAACACATTCGGAGAAATGCTTTCGTAAATTACTTAGTTTAAATTCTAGGGTACTGATTACAATATGCGAATGGGCCGGTCGCTAGCCCGCGACCTTCAATAAAATACCAGTATCCCTTTCAATATTGCTTATGGTAGGGCTACGTGGGATTATTTTCTTGAACTCGGCACATAATATTACGATTGTGACATTACTGCGAGTGGAATTTTCCTTTTTAAGGGTATAGTATTTTTTTACTACCAATATTTTTCGAAGACGAATCCAGAAAATTATAATGAAAAACAAATCCCTGACAACGGATTCATGTTGATGTAATATAATAATAACGTTCATATAAAATGATTTATAGCAAAAAGGTTGCACAAAAACATGTTTATGTGATTTCAAACATCATATCATAAAATATGATACTATTTATTTACCTTTCAAACTTAATCGACAGATGACACAATAATTCTCACGATTTACGCTATAGAAAATTGAAGCCGGACACAAAATAAACATTTTTGGCCTGTTAGAAATGGTGGTGAAAGTAAAGGACCCATATCCCAGAGCAGTAACTGAATTTTCAATGCGGATAGTTAAAAGTTCTTCTGCCACCTACATTTTAGAGAATGGGTGTCCGCAGTTTTTATGGCAGAGGAACGGTAGTTCGAATGTCGGTAGAATTTCCAATAAGAGTCGTGGAGTATTCCAAAGGGTTATTTCAACAAGACTGAAGATGAGAAGGATAGGAAAGTGTGCACGCGAATGAAACCTTGTTTTAAATTCACGAAGGGAGACGGGCACGAGAATTGTAATGCTAAGGAGGAGTAAATACTTTACACAATTTTTTATAAAAATTTAGGATTTCGGAAGTCAATGAGGTATCTATTTTAAAAGAAGAAGGAATTATCCCGTTGTGATTTTTTTGAGAAGAGATACCGGTTTTAAGGGGAACATAGAAGAAACAAAGGAAAAGTAAGAAAATGCGTACTCCCTTAACTACCTAAAATGATCGAATGGCTAAAATGATTGAAAAGTGTTATTGCCTTAAAACAAGTTTGGCACATGTGTGGAAGAGACTCCACCAAGTCAAATCAACCAAGAGAATGTCCGAATGAAATCAACGTCATTCTACCAACGATTGTTCATGATCTAAGAAACGCCGGCCACTTGGCATTTATTTCTCGATTCCAATGCTGGGGGAATTACGTATAAACCGCGGAGACCACAGAAAAGACCCCAAAAACAAAAGGAGAAAAAAGCGACCCCCAAACCAACGGCCTGGTGACGTGAGAAGAGGGCAGGCAAACGTGCTAGCGGCTACGGCCTCTGGGCGAGAGGAGAACTATGATCTCCTCGAAGGGTCCAACAGACGGAAATCATTGATGAGACGAACACAAGCATTGTCATTCCGGGCGCCGAAACAAAACGTGCGCTAAAGCACACACAACACATACACAACCCCTACGGTCGCATCAGAGCGGGGGAGGGAGGAACACTGAGGGGGGNGCAGGAGGGGCGGGCCCTTTCGTTCTTTACGCCCGGGCTCGGGGCAATATTTTTCCTTCCGCCGGCACACAAAAGGCGGCGAAAACCGTCGGTCACGCCCACACGCAACGCGAAAGGGAAAGGATTAGTGTTTTTTAGAAGGGGTGAAAGGTACGGGGCGGGATAAGGGTTGGAAGGGGGACGAGGGAAGGGTTGGTTTCTGAGCAGGGGACGCCGGCCGCAATTAGCGACGGGGGACAGAGAGAGAGAGAGAGATGTGTGTGTAAAGAAAGAAGAGAAGACCCGGACTTGTTTGGACAATGGAGGGAGGGAGCGGAAGAATGGAGACAAAGGGAAATGAATGGACGAACCAAGTTTATTATTGCTTTGGGTGCAAGTCGCTTTTCGGGAGCGAGGGAGAGAAAATTCACGGTGCGGACAGAATCTAGTTTAGATGTGCGGGCGAGAATGCCGACTGACGATTCACGAATCTGTGGATCCTTTCCAACATACCTTCTTAAACATTCAACGGGACATTTTGAGGGTGTACACTTAGACATAGAGTGCCGTAGAGCTACGCAAGGTCGTAGGGTTCTTAAAAATCATATTGGGAAACGAGAAAGAGGCCACCTATTTATCAATTACAGAATTATTTATATTTTATGAGCGATGCCACAAAAACAAAAACGGCATTACCTCCCTTCCTTTATATTAGAAGGATTACAGGTACATACATACCATAGAAACTTCACCCTGGCCATTCGATAGCCGTAATATTTCGATTCTGTGAAAGGACGAGACTGATTCCCGTGCTTAAATTTATGACACAAAAGAAAACACCCGAAATATCTACCGCAAATGTTACCAATTTCTTGGATCCCATTAACAAAACTACGGGAAATATATTATGGTGGAATACGCTGTAGTTCTTCTAGGAATCAACAGCTATTGAAAACGTTTTTTCACTACTTTTTACCACTGTGCCCTTAGAATTAAAACAATGATACTCGACTAATGAAGCGGAGGCCTACTTGTTAATTAGTAGACCGGAGTGGTTTTGCATCAAAACCATAAGCAGTGGTGAGTCCTCATCAAGGCGAATGGAAATGACTGTTTAATTTTCAATGGAAAGGAAATTTTTTCCATCGGATAGCAACGAAAATTGAAGAAACGATAGCCACGGTTAATAAAAATTTACAATATTCGAGAGTGTACACTTTGTGCACTCATGACCTTTTTATCTCATCAGACATCAAACGAGGCATGACCAATCATTAATTTAATGGATAGGAAAAGAAATTGTTAATCCGGGCTGACTGTCATTTATTTAGCCAATTTATCAACAGTAACCGAGGCACCTCACTCGTATTATAACAGGCTGGATTTTATCAAGTTGGTGGACCATATCGCATGATTTTCATAAAATAAAAAAAGCTTCTTGTCGACTTATTTCAGGCTACTTAAACGTAATGATCATCCAAAAAGACATTCCTTCAAAGATACATAAAATGAGGGAAACCCCATACATTTTGGGATAGGATCCACCAATATAATTACTCTCTCACATGACAATCACGTCCAAGATCAAGCTGTCGTAAACAGTTCAAGGCGATATTTAGTATCCACATGTACCGGATACCAATTTTGCAGGGCTACAATTGTAACAAGAGTTTCAAGACCCATTTCCACAAGTCTCACTCTTTTCTCAGGGAATTAAAAAAAATCACTAACAGTCCCTTGCGTAATGTCAAAAGTCAACATTCTCTGAATGAAAAAATAATATGCGCATAGAAAAAACCGATGAGAAAGTTAGAATGAAATGTGGAATTTTCGTATTTGATAGTTGTTAGCTAGTCGTAAACAGATTTATTTCTGTGGATCGGGGTTTGGGTAACACATAAGAGGGATATTAATTAACCCTCTACACCCCCGCTGAATTACACTTCCTTATTTCTGAGTAACTTCGACACCCAGCGCCCTTTTTAATACATCTTTGACGGATGAATTGAAGAGAGGGTTACGTATCTAATTACGTGCAAGTCAAGCACACAAAATTAGAACTTACAACGTCTAGGTGGTAACTTCCCGCGCACTTCGGACCTTCAATATAGGTATAACGAATTGCGGTTCATGTTTCTGGGAGCGATATGCTCCGTGGTGCATCTGAAATTATAAAGAAGAAAAAAATATTAAATTGGGATTTATAAGAAATAGGTGGGACCGTGCGTGAATACGCGTGGTGAGGGCACGACAGGAATGACGGAGGTGAAGTAAAACATGGTCTAGGAAATTGCGGAGAACGAAGAGACAGCCGGGCAGGAACGCCAAGTTGGGGGATGTGATGAGAATGGATACGCTCACTTAGAAGGTTGGGAAACAGACAAACGGCTTCGTTAGGGCGCAGACAAGACCGTCCGGGGACGGAGGCAGAGGCAGAAGAGAGCGTCGGCGACGCTATCCCGAAGAGAGAGACAGAGAGAACAATTGCAAGGTCACCTAACGGCGATGGTTTATTTTCCTGAGAGAACGTCCCTTCCATGGCACCACCCTTTGATTTCGATATCTGTCCCTGTACGCGATTGCCCACAATGGACCAAAGGGAACTGAATTGATTAAACGTGATATTACCAGACGCTGATCTGCCAGTCACTATTAATAGCATAGAACAGAAGTTTCGAAACTTCTCACGAAGGCATAGGACTAGGAAATTGCGTTCGATTTCACTTATGAAAAATAGGTTCCCCAAACCTATAAGAAAAATAATCAATTCCAGCTCAAAAGGTTATTAGCGATTAGGCGCAGGAGGGAACTTCAATGAGTTCATGGCATTGTCATTTTCCTGTAATAATATATAGTTCAACCTTCTCTACTCTCCGCTCTATCATGTTTGTAAGGCGAGAGCAAATGATATTTTTGCCTCCCACCACAGAAGGTGGATCGGACTCAATAGGGGCAATTTGATTGGCCATATCTGCACCATCGCGTGGAAGTGTTCCAACAAGACAAATTTCGTTTCAATTCAGCAATAAGAATTTCTATTTCGGTACAATCTTAATGAAGATAGAATGGAAAACAAATGCTACAATTTAACATTGAAACCTAAATTTCCTTTACAGAGATGGTATTGAACCCAGGGTTTCGTTCAACTTTAAATGAGCCTCTTTTCAATTTGAGTAAATCCAAATAAAAACAAAGCAATTGTTCCACAGTTTGAGTCTATGATGGAACAGTTATAAGCCAAATGAATATTGGCTGAGCGTGGTCTTCAATTTGTTTGTCGAGTGGTCAGAGCATGCGTCTTATTTTTATTAAGAAATCGGAAGGAATGTCCTTTCAGTTGGATAAACTCATGTTCAGTATCCTGGGAGACTAAACGTGTAAATGCAATCCTAGGTAAATCAACCATTTAAGGGGGGTGTAGTTTGATCATTTGTGTATGTGAGCACAAGACCATGTTCGTCGTTTAAGACTCTTACTCCAATTCATACTTTTAAATATTCATTTCCTGCTCTCCTTTTGAACGAATATATTGGTGCTCCATGAACATGTAAAATGCATAATGGAGGAAAAAATAGAAGGCAGGGCTACAAAAGAAATATAATCGGTCAAATATTTTGGAAAAATGAAAGAAAAGGAGACAGTTGGAGAAGACAGAAGATACTGAAAAAGAAAGGAGTGTTGCAGCATGGATTGCGATAATATGGAACAAAAATTCCTCATTACTCTTCTGCTGTAGTAATTCATCTTCGGGTAGAAAATTAATGATAACTTCGGATGCTCAATATTTCCTCATTTTATTCGTGAAAACCGATAATTTCGAATGTCCTCATTTAGGTTATAGAAAGAGCGATAGATTAAGTCGGACGGATTACTTACTCTGCTTTTGGGAAAGCCTTACCATTTAGCAAGAGATAATCAATAATGCAAAGAAGCTGAATGTTTTTCATTCAAAGAGTCATTAGTGCTATTTTGATGCTTTATTCCACTGAAGTATGGTGTTTCAATGTCACATATCAGAGATCCCAAGGGTTTTTTTTACCATATGTCAGCGTAATTGGTGAAGTTTATTTGATGTAATGGCCCCGGTATCAAACGCAAGCATTTTTTATTTTATACGTATCATCAGAAACAATAATTCTGTTTCGAATACCACAAAAATGTAAGAAAATCGATATATTACTCAATATCTTCCATCCCTAGGGGTGAAGGATTTACAACGGTCGGAATGGAGTCTGGAGAGCTCTCATTTCTTCTTCTCTGTCTCTGCTCCCGCATCTGTCTTCATTCACTTCCATTTCCCCTGCCCTTCTTTTTAGCTTGCTTTCACATCCGTCAACGCTTTTTTGTCCACTGTTTATTTATTTATGCCCGGCTTTCAAGAAGCCCGTATACCATGTGAATTTGAGAAACAAATGATATTCTAACCAAAACAACAAACACACGCGTAAACTGGTGGTTCCGAGGCTTCACTTACGGAGAAAAAAAATGTCTTCGAAGAACGGAAAAAAATTACAAGCTGTGTTCAAATTCAAGCGGACCGCCGAGCATTCTTCTTTTCCCAAATAGCCTTATAAGCTCACGTACACACTTTCTCATCCTCTTGTTTCGACGGGCACTCCCGAATTCGGCATTCTGGGGACCACATGTGAGATAAAACGCTGTCACAAATCTTATCAGAGCTCAGTGTAGCAATATAAATAATTTAAGTGGAAATTGCGACTCATTGAAAAAGGCGTTAAAATTTACTAAGGCGTAGTATTTTACATAATTCAAGACTAGTTGTTTAGGATGCAATTACCCGTAGGCTTTTTCGTGGGCTTGATTACTTTATAAGAATTTATATGAAAATTAAGAGAGATACTATCTTCGGCTGCAGTTGATGGCTGAAATGATCCGAAGATTCCAAATTCTGGAAAATTATGATCTAATGAGTCTTAGCCTACAGAAGCGTTTTTTTTATCCAACACTCCGCGGAAACACAGTATTATGTGCACAATTTTGTTACTTTAGAATCCTTATTACATAACGCTGTCTTTTTTTTTTGTGTTAGTTACCAAGTTCCTCCTATATCTGGCATTTGGATTAAGATGAATTCATAAGAAGGATAAATGAAACAAATGAGGAATACAGAGTTGGAAAAGTCATTTTTCAGAGAAAATAACTCTCTGAACTGGAACTGATTAATAATTCCGCAGTCTCTTCATTATTAATTTCTGGTAGTACAGTTGCAGCCGTGTAACAATCAAAGTTTGTTCGCTAAAGCGGGACTTGATAGGTTTCCACCTCACTTCATTTCCATTTTGGAAAATTTAATTTTTCAAACTATGCTGAGCTCCAATTTTTGAGTGCCGCGAGTCGTAGACAGAGCCGTCCGGGCGCCAGTAAAATGTTTTTTTTTTGGAGAAGAGAACTGAATTCAAAAGTGCCAAAACCCCTGCACTGAAATTCAGAATTCAGTGAAAAATGGCGATTGCCAGAGAAATATCGGGACAAGGAGTCGAGTGGGTTGCTTGCAACCAGGGGCAGGCCATAAACTCCTCTCGTACTCGGGGTTGAATTAATCACCATTACCAAGATAATTCAAAATCCAACCACAAAACACATGGATATATTCTTTGTCATTATTAGGTAATTTAAATGTTTTTAAGGAGAAGTATACTGTCAGCAAGACAAGCGATGAGAATGATGTGGAAAAGAGAACAATTTGAATTTGATTAAATTTGAAACCTCGATATTCAACTTATTTTTCTACTGTCCATTTTTCCACATTATTAATTTTATAAAATGTAATTAAAATATAGAGTTCCACTTCAAACCATTAATGGGATGATTTCGTAAAAAATCCATAAAATACTCGCATAATATCCTTATTCAGGCAGCTAAAATCTCTTAGGAGATATTACGCTTAGAACACTCCATTAGGTCTCTCTTGCTGCAGTGTTGTTCAAAAATACAGAAAAATACACATGGTCAAGTAAAATAGTTTTAGGTCACTAGGAAAAAATTTCATTTGAATTTTAATCCTAATATGGAACGATAAATGACGGGTTGTGGGGAAATATTTCACCGACGGGGATGTTAAAGAGGTCATTATCGTAACACGATTCAACCGTATCAGTTTTTAAATGAGGCATAGATATACTATTAACTCTAATCCGAATCTTTTAAAACGAGAATTCAGAGATTTCTAACAATATGATGTTTACCTGCATATCTTCTAAAATTTGAGTAATCAAATTTTAGAAGCTATATTTTCAAAATGAGGCAACCGGTTTGTCTCATAGTATCTTTAGTAATGCGTTCAATACCGTGCATGGAAACATTCTTGTCGCTTTTATTGAAATTTTCTAAATTTTGTTTGAAAAAAAAGCCAGTTTTCGGTGGGTTTTTAGTGCATGCCTTCATACTTCCCTATTCTATTCATACTGCAACCATCCTTCTCTAACTCTAACCTTCATTGTTGGAATATAACGTCAAAATATCTCAGTTAAACGTAACTTAACTTCAATATTTGAAGAAATCACTATTTTATCAACACCGCCAATGCATTATAAACATCTCCACGCATCTTACGTGGAAGAAAATACATATCTTCATAATTATTATTTCTACTCGAAGATTGGTAGACGGCAGCCTTCCGTTCTTTCTTATTGAGGGCTACTCCTTTATTGTTCAATGCTACTTGATCTTCCACGGGGGATTTTTCCAATTTTTCATCATTTATCAATATTATTTCACGCACTGCTTTCTTGTTTTTAATCGTCTCTCTTTCAATATTCACAGGGGATATAACCGTGATAAATAATTCACTGGCGCTCCCAGGTCCGATTGCTGAGACGTTGAAGGTGTTGATTTGAAGAAGACATAACAATTTACTCGTTATTACAACGAGAGGGTGCCCTATATTATTCATCGCCCTGTTCCGAAAATTTAGCTCGTTTGAAAATTTTGTCTATAGGTTTAAGGGTACACTCGAACTTGCAGCACTCGGGTTATTCAGAAGACGTTATGATTATTTAAAAGGGCCCGCACATTTGACCATGCCGATAATATTCTTGTGCAAGCACCACTTTTACTAACTAATTTAACCAAAAATGCTATTTTGGCATGATACCTTTGCTTTCGGGTCAACTCACACGCCTTAATTTTTGCTAGAAAATATTAGAAGGATGTTAGAATATTAATTTAAAGAATACGCTTTACTTAATTTCTGGAGCACACCTATCAATCAATATTTGGGATCTTTCACCGAGACTTGACAGCCACAACTTGGCATCACTCTGTCTCGAGTATCGAAAAAGAGAGCGTTAACATTTCGGTGACACATGGAAATAGTGGGATGACAAGGAAAAATGAAGGAAACTGATTGGCCACGTGATTCGTGCTTCCTATTGCTTAAAATTGGTATCTTCGAATTTCGGAGGAAGCCGTATTCGAAGAAGAAAAACACTGAGGTTGTACCATAAAGAAACAGCTTTATCGTACGACACTCATTAGTAACATCTAAAAGGAAGATAACAGCCGCCATTTCAAAACGAAAATATCCGTAAAGCGGATAGTTCAAAACTTGAAAAATGTTGACGCGCTGCACAACAGTTTAAGCGTAGCCGTGTTAAAATTTAAATGCAATCATTTGGGTTGTTCACATTGCGAACATAAGAACATTAGTTGCGAAGTGCATTATAAAAAATCAATGAAGATGGAAAGATTTTGAATTATATAATCGGTAAAACTATCTTTGGTAACGCTCAGCAAAATGTCTTTCACTTATGCAAATATAATTACTTGAATTTCTTGTATTACTTAATAATTACTTTTATTTCATGTATTACTTAATAATTACTTGTATTTCTTGTATTACTTAATAATTACTTGTATTTCCACTAGCCACAGTTTCCATTATTTTGCACGCCGAGTAGTTGAACGCTAACGCTCATAGTCCATGCACTAAGTTCAGACGATATTCGATAAAAAATAGTAAGGCCAATTCGAGATTCGAAAAAAATAATGAGAGCAATGCGGTTACGTACAGAAATAATAGGGTGGCATGAAAAAAATGGGGAAAAGTGAATGGATTTGTGGTTGACAAGGAATTCAAACAAAACCACGGAGAGTTCCAGAAACAAGAGCTCTACTTTCAGGCTTCCCGCTACATTCAATCGAGTTCCTTGCGAGACACCGAGGGAGATAAGTGTCGAGGCAAGGAGAG
>LYUA01000680.1:420644-432875 GCA_002093875.1 Calopteryx splendens
TTTTCGCCATGTGTAATGACATTAAAAATTACAGCAGCGCTGAATGTGTTAATATAGATGGCCGGAGGGTTGCAGCTACAAGCACACTCCCAAAAAATTAACAATGAAGATCCTTTTTCCATTGTCCAACAGCTTGCGTCTCTCACATTAAATCATTTTCGGATGATTGAGGGAACTATGCATCTTTTTGTGCGCCTGAGTCCCACGGTGACGACGGATTAAAGACGAATCTCAGACGTCAGGAACAGCGTAAAAAAACGTTGAAATGTCGAAAAACCTCCCGACTTCCCAAGATCCAATCCGTCCCGTCCACCCGGGCAAGCCAATGCGAGCCGACCATTTCATTCGCCGTCCTTAAGCTTTCTCCACTCACCATCCGACACGGATGTAGAGATCGCGGGACTCGACCCCATCGTACCCCTCGGCGGAAAAATTCCCCCTCGGACCCACCCCTTATCCATTCCCTCACTAGCTCACCCTTCATCTCTCAGGGGGGATCGAAGCGGAGGATGATGCCCCTGCGGAAAAAAAAATAAAACCGGGGCCTCCGGTGGCTCTTTGACGGTAATACCCTTTTGCACGTCGCCGGTGCCGAGGGAGAAGAAAGGGGGATGAGGAGGAGACGGACATGTATGCAAGGGGGCGGGAGGGGGCGGGGGAGGAAGAGGGGGCTCCGCAGACACCCATCCCTCCCGCCCTTCGACCCACCGGCGAACATCCGAGGACTACGCCACTGTTACTGGATGCTCATGGTCGCAAAAGGATAAGGGGAGCCGAATTTTTTTTGTTTGGTCTACAAACCCCCACAAAAAACTCCTTGGCGCCCTTTCCTGCCGTCTGCTCCATCTGGGCGCTAGGCAGGGGGCGTCGGAGAAGGACCCGGCTGACTGAGCTTAGAGGAGACACAAAAGGGTATGCTCACCCAACGAGCGGCTTTATTTGCGCGGCGATACTGAGAACATCTCCAATTAAAGTGTTTTTCCTTGCATACGATTATCTAATTACAAAAGGTTGGTAACGATTTTACCCGGGGACTGGGTCGAAGAGATGATGGCATTTGTGCCTGCTTCCCACGATGATGGACCGGGTTCATAACGGTCCGTGCATGTGTTCCGAGTGGAGAAATCTTTAATTCCACAGGATAGACTTCGTATGGAGTACTATTTAAAGTGTATCTCTTCAGCGCGCTAACTTAAACGCTAGGTTTCTTTTTGATGGTCCCCTTCGGCATTATTACCCATCCTAAGTAAGACAAATAGCCTCTCCAGTCGTACCCTTCACCGAGTGACTACTTGGATTTAATTTTTTTTAAAGGATCTTGCAGCTTGAGAACTTAACGAAATATGTACTCCAATTTCCACCTCTTACAACAGTCTATCTTACAACAGTCATATACACTGGTTCCTAATAAGTACTATTTCTTTACAAGACCGTGCTGGATTATTATGGACTTCTTTATGAAATTTTATGACCTTAAAGGACGAAGAAAAAAATAATGAAATTCAATCCACCCTAACTCGAGCACTTTATATCCAGAAAGTACTGGGATAAAGGTGCTAATAGAGTTATTTTGTCAGGAAAACTGAAAATTCACTTTTCTTTTGCCCAACTAGTAAGTACCCCACTGAATGGCGAGATGAAATATGTAGAAATATTTTTTAGCCGTTTTGAGGAAAGCCTCACTGATTTTTTTGCTTTCACGGTTGCAAATTCTTTCGCACATCTTATGATTCACCCACACCACTGAATACTCAATGAGCCAACAGCACCATTAAACCACCTGAACCGTTAGAATTTCTTCAAATCTTACTAGGTAATTTCCGAGAATTGTCGCCAGTGGCCCACTAGGGTCAAAGAATAGGGATTATCTACGTAGCAGAAAGCGGGACGAGAGAGATTAAGGGAAACGAAACTTTTCGGCTGGAGTTGAGAGTGTGAAGATTGAATGAGCAACTTTTTCCGTCCCCGGGAAAGTCCCCAGGGCACGGGAGGTCAATTCGACACACGGCGTATTCAAACAAATGGACGAGTGGATAAATACACAGGCGCAAGGAAATGGACTACAAAATTCTTGCAAATGAAGAGAGAGATACAACTGAAACGCAGAAAAAATAGAGGCGAATATGACATAAAAATGTAAGGAAAATGAAGAATATTTCAAAATCAAGTGATGTCAAAGGGGAGTAATATTAGAATTTAAGTGGAATTTATGAATTAAAAGGGAGGAAAACTCGAGGGTTTTTAATGTACCGTCTAGCGAGAATGCTCACCACACAGCAAGGTAACAAAATATTTTACTCCTTGGGGGTACATTAGTACACATAAACAATGTATTATTGATGACTGACAAGTACTAACTACTCTTAACTACTGATACTGATAATGCATGGTCACTAAATTATACTTACTGAACAAGAGTAATGAGAGAGGAGAGATTATAAAGAAAAAATATCCGACTGATGGCATGAAATAAACCACACATATTCATTTCATCTGAAGTTAAGAAGTTGTTTTCCATGTTTTTAACGAAAACAAAATAAAATGAACTACAAGATAAACATTAATAGCATTTATCGTTACCAGTTTGATTAGCTATAAACATCTACGTGATTTTTAAGGTAAATGGGCGTGGAAAATAGCAAGGAAGTGAATGGACCGCGAATTGGTTAATGTTCACTGAATGTAACTAATGCTAAGACTTGCGCGATAAATTAAAGACTTAAGAACCAAGATATTTAGGCGATATCCATACTATTTTCAGGGTGAAAGGAGGAGGCGAAGCAGTAAAAAGTAACGATAGACCGTTAAGAGAGGAAAAGCTAAAAGCAAGGTCTCGGAAAAACAAGACCATGGTTAAGAGTTGGTCAAAGATAAAGGGCGCAGTTATGTGATTGACGGTAACTGAGAAAATGAAGAATGGAAAAAGTTTTATACTGACAACCTAAAATTAATTTATACTTTTCGAAAAAATTGGCCAAATTTTACGTCGATTCGGTCAAAAATTAGATAGAAAATCGTGGGACACGAATCCTACCAAAAACTTTAACATGAAAAGCATGCACGTATGTCCATTTATTATTTCAATCCAGTAATGCATTATTATACATGAGTCCATATGCAAACGGCGGTAATTCAATGAGTAGTCAAAGTACTTACACCCCCAAAAACACGGAAAGACTTTGAAATAATTCGGACTCTGAAAGTACGGTGTGATCCCCGTGGCCACTCTTATACTCCCCGTGGCCACTCTTATCCTCCGCGTGATACTATCACCTCCTCCTCCGAAGGGCTCAGAGTGGAGGAAATGAGACGAAAGGAAACGGAAATGAGAGTAGGGAGGCGGTGGGAACATGCGCGAGAAGGAATTGCGGGGCGGAAGAATGGTGAAAGGTCAACCCGCAAAGGGTGCTATAACACCAGGCACCCAAGCCACCACATTCCTTCCACGAGCAGTTAGACCGCCGCCGCCGAGGGAGATAAAGCCCGAGCCCTGGGTGGCGTCGTGGGTTCACGTCTTTCGCTGCTCTTGGGAGCATATATTCAGCCCTCCGGGGGCTGGAGGGGGCGCAAAAAGAAAGCCTATGGTGGCAAAATTGGAAGGGAGTGGAGAATAAAAGGAGAGTTACGAGGACGGGAACAGAGGATGGGTTGGGGGAAAAAAAAGATCAGTTATGGTTGGACGCTGCGAACATCCGAGTGGCCAGTGTGCTTTGCTCCCCTGCTCCTCAGCGAAAGAAAGACAAAAGGGTAAGGAAGAAAATTCATAACGGAGAAGCTATGCATTGCTTGCCATATGAAGACCTTCGAAATGAAGACGACGAAGGTAGCTTATTCTAAAATTAATGTTGGCTGTCGATGACTTGGTGAAATTCAATACTAACGGTGGAAGTTAATTAAACTTATGTTAGTATAAATTTCACGCACTCAATGAGCACCACGACAGGTGATTCAACTTTTAGCTTTTCTTCATCAAGTCCCAGTGTTTGAAAGTCATCATCAAGACCATTGATAATGCTGTTTAAAGCGCTTATCGTGCTGCTCAATAGACGCGTGAAATTTTTCATAGGCTGTATTTTATTTCCACCCTTATTCTAAAATTAGTTTACCAGCTAGTCGGGATTCAACGATCTAGGGCAGTTTTTTTTTACGAACATATGGATGGCAATCGACCAGTAAAGATTGGCCTTTAGACGATACTGGTCTTTAGTAGATAGGTATTTGTAACAAATGTAGAAATCCGTCACTCACACATTTGCGCAACGAAGGTAAAGTGTGAAGTACAGAACGACCTAAAGGAAAAGTAGCAGGTCATTCCGTAGTTTATGTGGAAAGGAAAAAAAACAAGTGTTTCAGTAAATTGACCTTATTCGAAATAGCCACTCAGAAGCCCTGGACAGGAACGGCACATAGCCCTGGGCACAGAGATTGACAATAACAATGATATGGACTAAGGGTATGAAATCGAGTTTCTCAGTCAAATAATTATGATAGATAATAAAATTTAACAAATAAAGAGTGCAAGTGAACTAATATCCAAAGGAAATTTTTCAAAATTAAGCGGTAAAATAATTATAATGAACGCGGACGTTCCCGGTGGGCGCAAAATGATAGCTTGTCTAGGACGACATGCGCCCTTGCGCCTGGTCCCATATGGTATGGCAATGCTGTCAAGAAATTATTTTTAGGCCGAGCTGAATTTAAGCAGAAGCAACGGACGTTAAAGTCCAGATGTGGAATTTCATCTTCATCTTACCCTGCAAGCCGTCAACGAGGGCGTGTTAGGTCACTAGCCTAAGGTGATTAGTGGAATTTAGCGCCGACCGCTTTCGTCTCGTAAGCAGAAGACGTAGTGCAAAGAACGGAGAAGTTAATAAACCCGGCAAGAAACGAAAGGACATAAAACTGTAGTTAACCCGTCACTCATAGTAATGAATAATAATAATGCATCAGAATATAGTGAAATAAAATGGGGTAAAATAGAATAAAAATTACGATAGGCGTATTTAGGTAAACATATGCGTTGTTGTTTCTCCTCCTCTAGTGCCAAGTATCCAAAACTTCATTCATTCGAGTACTACGTTCACGATTTTTGCCATTACTGCTCAACCTGTTACACACTTATTATTTTCTTTAAATTTATTGAATATATCATTTTCTACAATTTGAATAAATACATTCAGAAACATTCAAATAAAAATGTTTCTCCTTTAACATCTTTCGCACCTCTAAGAATGTACTGACCACCGATTCAATGCATGCATAAGTTAAATTCTGGAAAAAACGTTATCGTACCTATTTGGTTTATATGCACATAGATCGCTACATAGTAAGAAGGTTCCAATACAATACAGAATCAATCTCGAGACGGATTATTATTATTTACTGTAAAAAATATTTTTTAAAAAGGTTCATTCAGCAAGAAACATTTTTGGCTCAAGGATTCAAATTCATATTTTTCACCATCATAGATAACGCATCTATTTCAAAAACGCATTATCTCCAGTACAATGATGTAGGTAGGTATTTCAGAAATGATGATGAATTTACGTACAACCTTTTTCCACACAATAAATATGTGCGTTAGTTCAATTTTGTTAAATGAAACTCATCTTTTTCACGAGGAATAGCGTCAGGTACTTTAAAAGTCCGAAATCAAATTGGTTTCAAAATGGCATTAAGAAAACCAATAATGGTATCCAACAACATTCATTTAAGGAACTTCTGGTATTAGATCTCCCACAATGCACTAAGCATCATACCCGTAGTACTCTGGAATCAAATATATTGAGAGCTCATGATTTTTTTCCGTCATACATATCCTTATGGTTTCCTTTTATCCAACTGAAACCTCATTTAACGAACATAAAGAAGGATGGCTGTTGATTTGAACTGGGCAGAGCATAGGATTTTGCACAGTAGGAAGAGTAGATCTTGATTAATGCTCAGGGTAAAATTGATTTTTCGACTACGGCGAACAAACAAGTAACTACACCTGATAGCAGGACTTACCAGGAGCATACTAATTTCACTTCCATGAGTCACCGGCTTAAGTGGAGAGAGTCCGAGTTCCCTTCGAGTATGCTCTTCCCTTAAGTAAAAGAGGAGAAATAAAAAGAAGCCTAATGTATACTGTGACTACGGAAAGAGAAACAATAAGAAAGAGAAACTTAAAATTAAAGTGTCTTGGTTGAACTTTAGATAATTTATCACCGACCTTCTGCAATTAAAAAAGTAACTTTTGAAAAAGAAGCCAAAAGAAGACACTGCCACTGCTCGGATGCTAGGAGGGACTTGGCTCGAGAAAGACAAACTGGGGAAAGACAGAAGAGGATCAAGAGGCCGGAGGAGGATTTACAGGGAGGAGAGAAAGAGAGAGAGAGAGGGCGAGAAAATATATTTTGCGGGAAGATAAGAATGTCGAGAGGGCAGGTGAGAGTACGCAATTACGCCCTTCACCTCTCTCACGCCAAGAGCCAGGATATCGCGAGGGAGGAATGCATCTGTAAAGGTCCTGGTCCCTTCGGGGAAGGCGCTTAGATGGCTGGAGGAGGCGGAAGGATTTTGGAAAGCCTTACAAGAGGAGTTTGGTAAGAAAAATACGAGGCGAAGAGGTCTTTCCCTCACCACGGCTTCGAACCGCGCCTTTAAAGCAATCGTAAAATTTTACGCTGGGTTCCTTTTCGTCCCCGTCTATTGCGTGAGAAGGGACAGAGAGATAAAGAGAGAGTGAGAGAGATCATTCCCGAACTTATGGCATCAACACCACAAGAAAGTATGACACCAGAGGCGGCGAAATAGGGATACTTTCGATTCACCAGATGCCACGTCGATGGTGCCCATTTGGGTGTCCGGTCATAATGTAACATCTTTTATGCATTGCTTATTTCATCAATTTTGGAAATGGGATCCCAATTTTAATATTTCCTTTAGTACCGACGTCCTATGCCAGCACACACGTCTCATTTTCCATTGGCTAAAAACTATGAAAAAAGCCAATAATAATAATATGTCTCTTATTCGACAGCAACGCCACATAAACGAAAGAGTAGCTTAGTAAACCCTATGTTAACCGATTTAGATTGCATGGGAGGAACTGAAAATTTTAGTAACCGCGAAGGACGATGGTCGATTTATTCAAATAAGAGCCTCCCTATCATTCTAGTTGTAACAGTGAGACGTAATCTGGCCTATATCAATTTTATTGGGTATTTGATTTAATCCTGTTTCATAATTAAAAATCAAAATTTAAGGAATCCGCTCTTGTGTCACTATGAGCCTACAATAAACGTATTCATGATTACATAATACCATAATATGAGGAACTAGGGGTCATTCTAGGAGAGTCGATAATGATTCATTGTTCAACTATGCTTCGATGAAGCGAGCCCTTAAAATGCTCGTGATTTCAGTCCGTTTCAGACGATCTTAAGAAGTAGACATAGTGCTGTTTGCTGATAACTGAAAACATACGATATTTTATCTCGTATTTACGGGGCATATTTGGTACCTCGCCTTGACGTGATTCGAGTTTCAAACCTCTCTCCACTTAACTCCCGCGACGACAAGTATTTGGAACAACACTAAAGCCATTAAGTCACTGAAATATAAATAAGAAGGGCAATGGACGTAAAATATTTCCACTCTAAAAGAAAATGTTTGACGAAAAATCATATCATACCAATTACTTAAGATTCATTTGATGACAATTTGGATTATTTCCAGCAACATGAAATAATGTAAAAATAATTTACCCGTGGAAGAAAGAAATTGGAAAATTATGATATTTTACGGTAATTTTTCCAGTAATGTCAATCTGCATAGTACCCTTTTTAGTTTAAATCTTTCTTTTCATTTATTTTACTTAAAATGAAAGAACATTATTTAACATTCAGTAAATTATGATATTCATATGAAGTGACTATTAATGGCAGCATTTTTTCCATTGCAAATAATCAAAATATTGTATGCTTTGAGTATGCTTATTACCAAGTTTTCTTAAATTGCAAAAAGATATAAGCAGCATTGCGTAACATAGGACTTGCTTCCTTCGTTCCCGTTTGCACGTGGGTAAATCGCGAAGTGGCTTCTGCTCATTAATATCACGCAATGGTGTTTCCTCACGTTTCTGCACAAAAATTTCCGGTAGTGGCGATTTGTATTTGTACACGACTGCGTCATTTACCAAAACGTTTCCCTCGTTAAGAGAATCCAGAGGCACTTGTGACTCCTTAAACATATGCAAGGTCACTTGACTTAGCGCGCACGTGGTTTCCGCTCACGAGCACCTATGTGGTTTCGTGCCCAAGAATCATAGCGCAACAAGATGCTCTAATGGTGAATTTTGCCGGCGGGAATCATCGCTCAAGTCTTGCTAGGGAACCTGGAGTGTCCCTGGAAAGGAATACTCGCCACCGAGAGTGTGACACGCACCCCGCGCCTATCTTTCCCTCCCGCAGCACCAAGGACGCCCGTGAGGAGAATCGCTCGGGGCTAATTCGGAGACGCTACGAATCGCGCTTCAAAAAAACCCCCGGCAGCGCCGAGCGGGATTACGAGGGGGGGGCGGGAGGGGGGGAAGAAAAAATTAAATATCCGAAGCAAAAGACGCCTCAGCCAACCGGCAAGCGCCCACCCGTTTCCGAGGAGAAATGTTTCTTCTCGGCTGTATGTGCACATTGCCCACATACGTAGGTGGGGTACACACACACAATCATGCACCACGCGATCGTCGTGTGCGGGAAGTGGAGCAAGTGCCGCTTTAGTCCCATTCCGCATAACTGGGACAGATGGAGCGCGTGCACCAAATTCTCTTCCTATTGTCCCAACTTCCACGGCCAGTGTGACGACTCGACTCACCGAGCAGACGTGAAGGAAGAGAGAGGAATAAAAAAAAAACGAAGCGGAGCGTAAAGATCGATGTGAGAGCATCTCCAGCTCGCAAGTGTTCCAATCGGTTGAAGGAATGATGACGAAATGCTGATTTCGCGTCAAGGATAAATAACGCCGCGTGACAGCTACCATCACCCTCCCAACATCCCCACCCCAATCCCACCATTTGAAGGTTAGCACGAGTGTGGACGGCGGCGGGGGTTGCATACGACCGGTTGCGCGTCAACAACTTCGTCCCGGGAGCAAAAACAACAACGACCAAGTAAATTTACACTGCGGCGTATTTGGAAAGCCGAGTGCACTAAATCCACAGCTTTTGGAGAACACCTGAAATTAAAACCAATCCAGGGCCGGTTGATCAATGTTGAGGCAACTCTCCAGATCGTTGCACGAAAGGTAAGCCCATCGGGTTAATCCTGTGTACCGTTTATCCAAACAAGGTTCAACCTCGAGGCAGACAACGGGGAAGAATGTGGTTCCATGATTTTTGGAGAGTACTTCAATGATAATGAAAGGTCTTCACGTGTTTATTTTAACATTCCCGAGGGGTTAGAATGCAATGGAAATCCTAGAAACTGATCGAATGGACCATTGATAGTCGCATGTTGATTTCTCCAAGGGTAATTTGCATCGTTATTAGCAAACAAAAAATTAAGGTGGCTAAAAATGTGACGCGAGTGACGTGATGGCGAGTAAAATCAGGTCTCTAGGCCGATGGTAGATTTATGTTGAGTGCTCCTTCATCCCTCTGGCGACCATTACACGGACGAAGCATCGCTGAAAGTTGCTTGCATGCTATTTACACGAAAAGTATTTCAAGAGGCCTGGGTGGTAGATCGGATTATAGTCTTTGCTGGGGGGAACTTGCATATAAAAATAAAAGATGCCTTTAAGTCCTGAAGAGTAGGTGAAGCAGATAATGTGGACTTATCTCTAAAGCACGAAGCGCTAGTCTTTAAATAAAGTAGAGATATAAGTAAAAAAAACATGAGATGGAAAACAAATATTTTCTTAATTAAAAATACAGCCACGACCATAGAACAAAATATTCCGCTCGAAGGAGATGAAGCAGACAGAACGAGTCGATAAAAGATTATAGCATACAGAAGGCTATGGTGTGCTGTTCATCGAGTCAAGTCACAATTCAGTGTTCACCGTCACACACTTAATGACAGTGAAATACTTTACCAATAAGTTTAGTGTAACATTGAGGATTTCAACCGAAGAAGAATATTGGAAGAGATTGGTGCCCATAGCAGGAATCCTATGCATTTCTCGGAATCTAAGTACCGGTACCAAACCCTGCTATTAATTGGCATTAGGTATGCAATGATACAGGGGATTAGGGTGTGCTTAAGGCAAAAATCCTTTATAACTAGGTGCCTGTACTGATTCCTGTATATTAGTGTAAATATTTCATCAACCTTCCCAACAGGAAACTAACAGATCTCTTAAGGGTCAAACGTACAAATACCAACAGTCATTCCAGATCATCATATTCGTAATATTACAGTCGTTTTCAATATAAATTTACTATCGATCAAATGGGGCACCACGGAATAAGTGACATAGCCCGAAACCGTGATTCCCGTGATCTGTTTCTCTGCAAATTCAATCGCCAAACACATGCGGGTTCAGGGATCGACGACATTCGACCACAATTCGATGTCGAACGGGGAAGGAGTGGAGAGAGAAGACTGAAGTCCTAAGAAATTATACGCAACAATTTTGTTAAAATCAAATTTAATCCGATTTATGCTAATTGATGATTTTAAACAATTTAATGGAGCCGAATAAATGAAAGTTGTCTTACACTAAAAACACCTTCTTTTCTCCTGCTTAGAAAACCTAACTTTTTCTCTAATTTCTCTACGCCAACTATAATTCCCGCACATAAAATAAATTGCGAGCATATGGGACCCATATAAAAAAATTGGTCCAAGAATTGAACAAAATACAGAGGAAAGTATCCCGGTTTACTAAAAAAAACTGAATGAGAGGACTCAGAGCGCCACGTACTTAATGCGTTATTTTGGATGAGAATCACTACAGAATAGAAGACTCAACTCTGAATTAAACGTATTAAAAAGTTTTAAAAAATCAAACAGAAGTAATTCAATCCTAAAACCACATCGGCAAGTCGGACAATGATGATAGGTACCCGTAAAATTAGAGAAATAGCACGTGGAGCCGATAGATTCGAGAAATCATTTTCCCTCGCACGACCCACGACCACAACACAAGGAGAAGAAAACGCACACCTACATTCACGCCCCCCTTTAAAGACCACCTTGCCTCTTCCCTGTTATTAACGGCTGGCTTCCCAACGCCCCCTTCCACACCGCCCTTGCGGCGGTTTTTGGGGTAGGTATTATGTAGGTGAAGTGATATGCAATGCACGATTTTTCCCCTATAACTACAATAAATCGTAGGAGTACTCTAAAATTTAGTTCATTTTCCCATACCGTCGTTGTCACAACCTAGAAGTGTCAATTGTTCATGTGGTATCCTTATGGAATATTTTCACGACGTAATAATACTGTGTTCTAAACAATTTTGCGGAATCACCGACGATTTTCCTCAACCTGAGCCAAGCGTTGTGTACTCAACTGATTGGCGGTATCAATTTCGGGGTTGTGGTAGGCGACCAAAAATATTTTCCACAAAACTTCGCGGCTATGGTACTTAGTTTTTTCATAGATATTACGAGTTCCATCTTTTCCACTCAACTCTTCAAATGACTTGAGTGGAACTCTTACGAGGGTTTTAATGATTGTGCCAAAATTATGACCCGCGAAACCACCCACAAAGGGCATATAATGCCTGCAGTAAACGCCGCGGTCCTTGACGGAGAGAGAAAGCCAAGAGTGCTTTTCATGGTGTTGGCTTCCTATTAATCGCCTAACTTTTTTGCCGCACTTCAGGTGAAAGGAAGGTAACACATATTTTTTAATTGAAGCCCAATGACGCTCCAGTGGAAAACACTTGGGTGCAAACGGTTATATGTCCACTCCTGCATGCATAATTTTCTATTTCCAACGGATTCTCAAAATAAACAGACACGGTCGACAGTTCAGCATCATCACTAATAGCAGTCAGAGAGCCGGAAATTTCAGGATGAATATTAGTACTGGTAGGATTAATTATGATGTTATATCCTGCTGAAGTCCACGTCCAAATATCCCGCATCCGAAGTGACCGCATTTGGGAATGCGGACATTGCGGCTGCTTCAGAATCGATTTCTTGGAAAAGTAAGGCTATTTCCCTCTCGTCCTCGCCGGACCGTTTCCCACTATTCCTGCCATCGCCACCAGCTTGAGCAGATCCCTATGGAACCCCCC